>DWGR01000099.1:0-34302 GCA_018247715.1 Heliconius burneyi
GGTTCGAGGGTGTCTATTTATAGCGAACTAGTCAATCATGTTTAATTAGTAGTAAAGCTTTTAAAATGTTGAACTTTGCTACAGGAAAGTAATAGTCTTTTAATACTTCTTATATATAAAGGGAATTAATTTCAATCTCTCTTTTCATCTCTTGGATGATAAATCTTTGAAGGCTTCGAGATCCTGCATTTAATATGCATAATGTCAATGACGTCCGTGGAATGTTAAGTGTTTGAAAAAAATCCAAAAAAGTAGTGATTTTTTTCTATGATATACTAATATCACAGATTTACATTACAAACTTATATTTGTTGTTCATTCATTAAAAATGAGTACACACGCGTGCAAATCTAAGTCTATCACTTATAAAAACGTTCCCTACATTTGTAAAATTGATACTGAACTAGCCACTCGCACTTGACCGAGTTATCTAGATAACTGTACGCCTAGTAATCCATCATCAATCAGAAAAAGGACCAACAAAACCATTGTTGAGTTATAAAAACTAAAATCATTTAACGAATAAGCTGCGACATAAAGTTAGTTGTGCAACGCTAAATACGCGAGGTAGGTATTTCAGGAATGCCAGGCTTCATCATATTTGGAATAGTATCGGACGCATATGGATATTTAACTACAGTAAATTCTATATAAAGTTGTTCATGTCAAGGAAAATACAGAAAATATGAATTTATAGTGTTCTTATCTCATTTTTAGGCAGAAGGAACCATGAGACTTCGTTACCTACTTTCTGCCCAATTTTCAAAACTTTGTCTTTTCTTGTCACTAGAATAACAAAATGAAAATAATATATTCCCCGGTGATATAACGTAACCACAACCGTGCAGTAAAACAAGACACACCGCTGCGCAACGACGCTCTCATTTCTCATTTTAGCGAAAACGGTCTAAGTATAGACTAGTTTTGCATGATTTTTTTTTCTCAATAAATATTATGTACAAGGTTAAGTTCGAGAATAGTTTATTTTTCATTGCAAAAATTTAAGCCCTACTTTGCTACCTTAAACGTGTTTCCTTAAGAGTGCCTTTTTAATATACCTTTTTATGCTCTAGAAAGAAATAATTGTAAATAATAAAAAAATTTCTAGGTTCAGCGTTAAGTGGTAATGGGACAGAGATGCCTTAACACTAGATTTCTAAGTTCCCTCTGTCTACCTTGCTATGTATGAGAGAAACAGCGAATACAGTGTGAAGTAAAAGCTGTTAGTAGGTTTCTACTCTAAGCCGACATCGATTTAAAAAAAAACGTTTTTCTTATTAATATATAGATGTAGAAGATGAAGAAGTTTGAAAAGATTGTTTGAAATAAATACCTTTATATATACACCAAAATGCAATTGCTGCAAGCAGTTTTCATCTGAAAATAAAAAATAATACATTAAAAAATATTTTTTTTTATGTTTCATAATAAAATAATTTAAATACATCCCTAGTGGGACTCAAACCGTCAACCATTGCTTTACAGTCATACACTGTCTAACTGCGCTACGACTTTAATTGCTCCTCATTAATTAACTGGCATTCATTTAGCACAGTGTAAAATAATGAACAAAGTGTTAAAACATTCCGTAATCGACATTTCGCGCTATTTCGAGATATTGCTTGTTGAGTGACGGAACTCAATGCCGCAGTTCGTCTTGCCAGGGTGGTGTAATAGAAATATATCAATCCTCCGTATGGCGATCGAACGCTGTGCTATACTCGTAGATAATATTATATAAATTCAAATATAAAAAAATAAATACTAAACTATTTACCTAATTAACGTTAGACGCATTTTACCTTTTAAATAATAATTTAAATCCTTTACTGATTTACTATTCACGGGTAAAATTAGATTTTAAATTGTATTAACTCACACACACGTAAATAAATGCTGAATATGTTCAATTATTGACATATCTATACTATGTTTAATGTTAAAAGGTTTCAAAATTCAATGTTTATTTAATTTTTAGCTGCAATGACAAAAGTGTCATTTTGAAAAAAAAAGCAGTAAAACCTAGCAAAAACTTAATTTTTTGCGTACAAAACACAATAAACCCATAAAAAGTGGTATTTCATCACGCCAGGCTATAGGATAGGCTATAATTACACGGGCACGCGTGTGGCGGCATTCATTATTAACTTGGCGTGTCTGGTCACTATGATGATTGTAGTACACGTCGCTGTTCTCACGGACGATTTGAACTCGATGTTTAAATTAGTATTGTTATTAATCTATTATATAGATAGATATGCTTATAAAACTTTTCTGCTGAGTGACAGACAGACAATGCATAGATGAAATTCAAAGCGAGGCTTTAAAATGTTGTTTACATGGATGGTCGTAAAATGGAAAATCACATATTTTCCATTTCCGTAGGATTTCGGGAAACCAGCTCTTAGTACTCTCTTACCTGCCAAATATCCACTTTAGTACGTGCAGTGTAAGTAGCTTATATGTCGTTTTATTCCTACATACAATCTATAAAGCTTTCGTGTAACCTGATCGACAATCTATGGATGTTGTATCGAGGCTCAACATTCACTGCCTTTAAAATAGATACAAACATATCCTCTATATTTGCAATATTAATATGCTATTAATATAATTTACTACAGCAATTGTAATATTTATATAACTAAAAAATAATAATTTTAAAAAATATTTTATTTTTGAAAAGTTACTACATATATACTATTCGAATCTATACCCATTGTATAGCAATTCGAAGTAAAAGAAAAAGAACAGGAAAGACTATAAATAATTAAATCTATTATAAGAATCCTATACTCATATGAGAGAAACTTGCAATTTTACCTTAATAGGTGACTAAATGGTAACGTAAAGGTAACTTAATTTGCCTTAGTAGGAAACTCACCTAACTAAGTCTAACGTAATAACATTTACGTTTTAGGTAAAGGTACAAAAGTAGTGCAAAATACATTAATAATAATTAATGACTCGCTGACACATGTGATGTGATGAATAAATGACAGGTATACGTTTTTAAATACCTAGCATGTGTAGAACCTTAGTATATTATATTTTTAATAGCAGAGTCGGCAGAAAGAATTTATTGTCAGGAAACTTCTTAGCTTAGGTTTCTGTCTGATTTGAGACTAATTTTCCCATATCTGAAGTGTCGAAGTTAAACGCCCCAATTTACTATCTGAGAGGGAAAATGAAAATAAATAAAAAAACTAAATAAATCAGTTTTACGCTGTATACCGCACTTTATTCCGCATTTTATTCCCCACTTTCCCCCGAATTCTGGAGGCATTGCGTGTTGAATGGCGGAACTCAATACCGCGCTCCGCATCGATATTTAAAAAGTATTAAAATATTAAAATACGTAAACATTGCATAACAGGGCGTTGAACCTACAACCCTAATAAAAAAACAAGTTTAATTTAATGTCCGTTAAGTAATAAGTAAATAAATGTAAAAACAGTTTGTTTTGGTTTTCTTTTACGAAATTTAATCGCATGGAAGCCGGTCATGTTAAGTAGCTTTATATTTGACTAGCTTTACCCTGCGGTTTCACCTGTGGCCAAATAGAAATAACTAAGGACTGTGAATGACACATCCTAAGTGTCCAAGATAACTTTGATCAGTCATTGACGTCAACACATTATGACTGTCAGTCATTTCTGTTTATTAAATGTTTATTATGATCACGTAGTACAAGCGGGCGAAGCTGCTGGCAGGTCACTAGTTTAAGAATATATAGAGACCCATGGTGCCGCAATTGGAGACCGTGTAACAGTAGGCACGATGATTGTGGGTTTGATTTCTACTCGGGGAATCAATTATTTTTATTTCTCAGTTCTGATAATAAAAAATGCGACGTTGAATTCGACTCAATGTCCTAAACGTCTATGTCTTATCAGTTACTAGTTTGGTTATCACTGCCTATCCTGCTATATATTTAGTAGCACAGAAAGAAAATTTCTCAAATTTATAGTTAAAAAAGTTAACTAACGTCCCTATTCATATAGCAAAAGTACTCAGAGAAACATAATGTGACGAAATCTCATACATCGACTTTATGGAACCGCAAAAACTCTACTGTCTACGTGATATTCATTACAAATACCGTTTTCAGCCATTATAATACTTATATCTCTTACAAAAGAGTATAAAATTGTGTGTATTTCTATAAATACTGTAGTGCAGATTTATTAGAGGTATCATGTTTGGTCGAGGCATGAAGATTGTGTTTCGCATGCATTCTATCTTTTTCTAACCGATAAGAATAGTAACATGAATGAGCGAAACAGATATACACCCTGGATTGCCAATATAAAAGTATAACGTCAACATATGTAACGGCCTTCTAAGATTAATTATTATTTTTATTGATCTAGCTGACCAAATGTATTTTTGAACATAAAAATAAAGGAAATCGAATAAGATGTCATTGACGGGAGATAGATAAGAGTCACACAGGGAATCTATTTGACGTAGTTTAACGAAAGACAAATATTTATTTTATTTTAGCTTTAGAAAAAAATGGTGATGTTCCAGCCGATTGCGACGAAGAGCCGATTAGTTGGTTGCAAGATGATCTACTTATCGACCAAAGCGGTCGTTGTTTCATTGACAGATCGGTGTCAACATGAAAGAGCTCCATTAAGATTTGATCATGTCAAATATCATTCCTGTGGAGTACCTCAACTGTAAATCTTTTGCCGATAACAAATAATATAAAATAGAATGAATTTTTTTTAAAATTATTTTTATTGTTTTTCGTGCTAAGCTCCGACTCGAACTTGGCCGGTTTCATGGCATAGTTAATTCTACAGTAAGCCGCTTGGTTGTAAAAGGTAATTGAATTCAATTCAATATTTAGTTACAATTACGGCCTTTTAATTTGGGTCTGAGATAAGAATGTAAAAACAATTTAAACAAAGTTGAGACGTAGCATTTCGTTTTACTTCACACTGTATCCCTCACAATGTTAGGTAGAGGGAACCCGGGACCCTAATGTTAGGTCACTTCCGTTCCCCACTTCTCGTCGAACTCTGAAAGCATTGTATTACAATGTGTTGAGTGGCGGAATTCAGTGCCACGGTTTGCCTCTTTTCCATAGCGAGGAAATTAAAAATTTAGTTTCCTCGAGTGGAAATGGAACCCCCTTGTCGCGTTTACAGTCGCACGTTTGTGCCCCTGCGCGCATTGATTGTACAATGTATGTGATTGTTATGAGTTCGTATGAAGAACATTCGGAGTTAAAGTCAGTTTTATTAAGTTATATGCGCCGTTAAATTCCGTCACCCATAAAGTCTGTAAAATGAATGAAAATCTCAATATACCTTTCTGCCTTTCTCTAAAAACGCAGGAAATGGGCCAAAATTAATAATTCATCGACAAATGACGTACACCAACTTCAATAATACCCAAGTTTGTTTTGTAAAACTTAAGTTCAAAACGCTAAATGTACTTTAATTTTACAGTTCCTGTTCTTAGCACAGTATTAATTATGTACGTACACTATTTACAACTGAACACTACTTGGCTTTTAGTACCAACCCGCGATCTTATACTAGTTAGTACTGGAAGTGCCTTGAATTCACAGGAAACAACATTTCTCCATATTTGTCTAAATTATAAATGTATAAATTAGTTAATTTTTATATTTTTTTAAATGTTTTCTTGAATATTTTTTCATAAATTCTCCTTTTTAGTTTGAAAACTGTATGTCACAGTAGCTGATGAATTAAGCAAAAAGCTAAAAAGCCTTTACACTGTACACTTTACACAACTTTACATGAAATAATAAATCGTAGTGCAAGGGAACAAGCGTGCAACGATAAAAGCGACGGTTGTAAGTTCGATTTCCACTCGAGGGAATAAAATATTTATTATTTTCAAAGCGCGGCGTTGAGTGTCATAAAACTGGGTTCCCATAATTAACCTGCCTACCCTACTCTATGTGCGGGATACAACATAAAGCTAAAAAAAATAAAAAAAAATGAAATATATCTATGCATTGACAATTGACAGTTACATAAGTGTCCTAAGTTAGATAACAGTGGCACAGTTGTAAATAACTATAGCATTGGGTCCGATACCCATCTTTAAAATACTCTTATATAGAAAAAGTATAAAAAATTCACGTAGCGGCACTCGAGCCGGCGCCTCCTGGAAACAGACCAGGCGCTCTGACCACTGAGCCATACGTTCTCATAAGTGAGACGTTTTATACGTTTTCTATTTAAGTATTTTTCTTTCCTGAGTGAGGAGTAACACCTTAAAATTGTTAAAATATTTAAAATACTCTCTTTCACTTTTCACAGTATTTAGAAATCTCGGAAAGTTATTACTTGTTGAAGCCCCTGAGTGATGATCGAACCCACAACGCCTTTGCAGTCAGATACTGTCCTACTGCGCCTACATACCTGTACTATAAATCAGAAAGTGATACATCAGCTGACAGCAGTATATGTAACATGACATAGGTTTTAGTGGCAATAGTATCATCGACACACCGTTATTTCTAAGGGAACGGTTTTGCTAGTAATGTGATAGCGATTGGATATACTGTGAGAATACTTTATCATTTTGTATAAGGTTCTATAGTTATTCTTCCCTTCCGTAGAGAGTAGTGATTAAACTTTCCGCATTTTAAATAAACACATTAAAGTAATACTTTTAATGTTTTTTTTTTAATTTATAATTTTAAGACGAATTTTAGCTTTTATCCAACTGTTGATAAAAAATCATATACAGCGCCAGACTGTAAACTGGCGTTTACTAGCTGTTACGAGGTCGATTCCCACACAGCTAAATTAGTAATATTAATTTCCTCATCCGAGTACAAACCACTAATTCTTCAAAGTATGAAAGCGTTCCGTTTGCTTTGAACTTATAGAAGATAGCCGCAGCTTAATTAGACTCGATAACGATGCTACAATAACTTAATGAATCATAGCTTAGCTTAAGTCAACAAAGAATAATTATAAGCATTATTTGGTTTTAATATGCATAGACTTTTTTTAGCCTCACAGTGTGGATACACTGTCACAATGCGACTGAGGGCACCTAGTGTGAACACACTCTGGTTCCCGTGAACCACCCAATTTTCGAAACATTGTGCGTTTAGTGGCGGATCTCAGTAAGGTAATTGACTCGTGACCAGGTCGAGAAAATGAAAATATTAAATATTTAATTTTCTCGAGAGGGAATCGAACCCACAAGTTGTAACATAGTGTTTATAGGCTAACGCTTATGTCTGTGCGCTATGACTGGCCCCGTTTTTATTCTTCATTCTCAATAAAAAGTATACATATTTTCCATTTCCCTGCTCACTTAATTCGGAATTTCCCATACATAACATACAATGAAGGTTTTAACGAAATTTTATTATACGCTATTACAGCAATATCTGGTATAAAAAGAAATTTATTTTTTATATACACTTTTATATAACTTGATGGCCGTCTGTTAATGCTTTTAATTGGTTTGTCGAGTTTCATTTGTAAGGGGATAATAGGATATCGGGAGACAGAATGAATTGTGACAGGGTAGAAGATTAACACTAAAGTATTTTAAACTATCCTGTACGTATATAACTGTAAACACGAAGGTTGTAGGTTCATTTCCACACGGAATAGAATTATTTCTCCTCTCTCTTTCTGATAACAAGTCAAACCGCGGCGTTGAGTTCCGCTACTCAACACGCAATATCACGAAAATTGGACGGGGCGTGGGGAACGCAGTGTATTAATACTGGCTTTTCCCTGTCCACCATGTTAAATGCGGGATATAGCGTGAAGATTGTATGTTTTTGGTCAGTGTTGTACGCTTATTTCAGTTTGTATTGTTACAACTCAATTTCTTTTACAGCTTCACGCTGTGTTACGCACATGGTAAGCCATGGGAATTCTTCTCCGCAAAACTAAAAAATAGAAACTCAAATATATAATCTTTGAAATAAAGTATTTTTATCACAAACCGAAAATGTGACTCCCAAATTGAATTAAATTTGTAAGGTTTAAATGTGAGGACCGGCAGTGGGTACTCGTAGATAGATGTAACGTTGAATCGAATTGTGTAATTAAAGACGGACTTCAGCTTTTGGTGCGTAAAGGAAACTTTTATTTTATTTTGACTTCATTGTTGAGAGTAGTTTATTAATAGTGGCCTAAGTGCGGCTTTAAATTAATTCTGAATGGAACACGTAATGACTCGACTCATTAGTACTATCAGAATAAATCGTCCATGCCATCATCACCATGTCCTTTTTGTCTAACCAGATTGAACACTAAAAAAATACAGTTGAATTGATAAACCTCCTTCTTTTTGAAGTCGGTCGAAAATATTTTAAATACAAGCTGAAAAGGGCAACTTCAAGCTGCATCTTATTATCATGATTTCTAAGGAGATCGAATGAATTAAGAGTTATATTCGAAATTTAATATCATTTGAGCAATACATCGTCGCTTTTACACATGTTTGTGTGTCTGAATGCGACTAAGTGCGGTGTTGAGTTCCGCCACGCAACACCCCGCCTGACAAGAATCGCACCCATTAACACAACAAACTAAGCCACGATAGTCTTCTTTGTTTAATAAAACTTTATTTTCAGAGTTTGAATAAGTAGTTTACTAAAATCCTAAAGTCAGGAAACAAAAGCTTTGACGAGAAGTTTTCATTGATTGTGTACTTGTAAAGTTTGTACAAGATCAAGGGCAGAGTGAAGTTAAACTTAGGTTGGTTAGGTTATTACTGTTTAGTTGAGCGGTAAGACATTCTGTTGAGTAATGATTTTTTTTTACTTCACGCTGGATCCTGCACGCTGGGAGAACCTGCGAATTCAGTGTTAAGTCACTCCGTTCCCTATCAAGACCCTTCCGTTCCGCTCTTACTGCCAAATTCTTGAAACATTGCGTTACGTATGGCCGAACTTCCGATTCTCGATCAACTAAATGAAAATATAAAATATTTCACTCCCCCGAGTGGGAATCGAACCCAAAGCTTTTGCCTTTTACAGTCACACGCTTGTGCCCCTACGTCACGAAGGCCTCAAGACCTTATATCTTGATAAAATGTAATACATAATACATTGCACGGAACCCGACATTAATATTTAAAGCGTATCAGATAAAAACCGTGTTAAAATCACTTATAATATAACACTTTGTAGTCGGGATCCAAACAAAATGGGAGATTTAAATCGCTCATGACTATAAACTAGCGACACGTTGTGGATAACGTTGACCCTGTTGACGTTGTTAGTGTATGGAAATACGGTTTACCTTTACAGCTTTACGAGTAGAAATTTATATGGAAGTTACAGCAAGAAAGGTACAGGCAATTTTTTTTACTTTCACGCTCTATCCCGTATAGAGCACGGTATGCGGTGGAAACTCAATATCGAAACCCGGCCCGATCACACGGCGTTTAGTTACGCAATGCCTCACACTACAAACATACAAGTTATTTAGCTTCACGCTGTATCCTGCACATAGCAGAATAGGCGGAAGGAAGGCTCTGACAAGATTTGATCACATAAGTATCTTCTGTCAAATACTTGAATTCGTAAAAAAGAGAAAAAAAAAACTATTCCGAAAATAAAAGGAAAAAGTTGTTTTTTGATAGCAAAACTTATGCCCTTTACGACATATCGACGACAAAGTAAATGCTGTAATAACGGTAGTATGTTAGATATATATACGAGTATGTATGTACTATAGCGAGAACCCCCGCTGCTATAAAATCAAAACAAGATCCAACTACCGTGAATGAATGTCGTATACTCTATATTTATTAAAATGGGTTTATAAAAGTATAAATACTTATATTTACGAATTCTTAATGTTATTAAAAGTAGTCCACGACGACACAAAAACTATTAATATAGCGACTTGACTGTAAACACGACGGTTATGGATTCGATTCTAACTATGGGGATCGGATCATTTTCATTTTCTCGCTCTAGGAACAAGACAAAGCGCGACATTGCGAGCCTGCTGTGCGGGATACGGCGATAATGATAGGCTATAGCGTGAAGCTACAAAAAATATGAACGTAAACAAACGTATTTATAAGTTTTCTGAATAACTAAATACGATTTGTTTCAAAGAAGTTACCAATATTCGAAACTGTACCCATTTTTTTTCTAATATTTATCGATCGAAGTTTCCACTGCAGCTTTATAATTTAGCGTTTAACGCTGCACAGTAATTATTGTTTACATCACGCCATATGTACGTTAATGTCAGTTATAATTTAAGGTTATAATATTTTACGTTTCAGTTATATTTGGTTCCGAGAGTAAATATAGTTAACTTTGAAGTTACTAAAAGGACTTAATATTGTGTTTTAAGTTTTGTTTTTATGTTCTTTACTCTCCACAAGAGAGTGTAATGTCTAAAAATGTGTTTATAAAGACATATTACCACCATAACGGGGAAGTAAAATTTATTTAAATATAATTCCGGGAATCGTACCCACAACAAGTTTAGCAGTACGTGGGAAAAGGAAGTGTTTTAACACTAGATTCTGCTATAGGAGGGAAAAGAATGTATAAGAAATAATTTGGATAACAAATTTTAATAGTAAAAAGTTGATATTGTATTTCAATTAAGTGGTACGGGGGTGGTAATATCCAAACCTCTTAAATTATTTTTAAAACTAAACAACACTTAACTTTAAATAGTAATATTACTACAGTAACTTTCATTTAAAAGGCAGGCATCCTCTATAAGCTAAGCTAACACCTAGAAAAGCAAGTTTTAATAAAAACTGGTTTTCTCCTTACTTATTACAAAAACTAAACAGTTTTATATTTAGTCTTTAGCAAATATTATAAGTAAAGTTATTTGTTAAATTAGAAAAAATACACTAAAATTACAAATGTATTAAAAAAAATACCTAACTTTTCTAGTATTACAATTTTTTACTTACACCTCTTTATTATGAACATTTCTAAATGTTAATACTAAACACAGAAAAATATTTAAAAAAACATACAAAACCTTGTACGTAGCTGGATACAAATCCACGCTTTTTAATACAGACAGGACTTTCAAAAGGTACGGGTTCGAATCCCGCTGACTTGAAATTCAATTTAAATTTATAAATTTTCTAAAATATTTTTCACCTGTTTTTTTTAAAAGGTACAATAATAGTTATTATAAATGTAAGGCATTTAAAGTCATATCATGAAGGACTCTAACGTTCTCAGTAGAGAATTTATTCTGTAAGAAACTTGTTCGGTTTCAATGCTTTTGATGTGGTTAGAGAGCCAAACCAAAGTACGAGCTTTTTTTATTTCGCTCAAAAACGTTTTGTGTTTCGACGAACTGAGAAGTTGTAGATAAGTTAACAGGTTGTTAATTGCCCTCTTGACCTCATAATTTGCTGTGTGTATTGTTTTAGCTTCACGCTGTATGCTACACATAGCAGGTTAGGCAGAGGTAACCTGGGAACCTATTGGTAACGTTCCTATTAAGACACTTTCGATACGACCTTTTAAGGCACATTTTGGAAGCTTTGCGTGTTGAGTGACGGATATAAACGCTGCGCTTTGCCTCGTTACCAGAATGAAGAAATGCAAATATCTAAAATTTCATTTCTTCGAGGAAGAATCAAACCCACCACTTGTCACAAGCTTGTGCCCCCAAGTTAGATTTGAAGCGGTCACTATCGTCACAGAGCGGTCTACTAAGCAAGCTAGTTTCATTAGTAAAGGTGTCAAAGTTATTATTAGCTTAAGCGGCTATAATATACATTTATAGTCGGCGCGTGAGGTGTTTGCTTCATGTGTAGGCGCTGAAACTTTGTCTGAAAGCCCGGACTAGGGTTGACACGTGTCTTTATATAATATATAATTATATAATATATAATATAAAATATTACAGAAATTGAATAAGGAACTATATTTGCTTAATGACAGCCCTCAGTATATGTATGTCTTTTTAACTTCACGCTGTTTCCCGCATACATATAACCCAATTTAATTTTCGAAACATTGCGCGTTGAGTGACTGAGAGTAAAGAAATCAAAATAATTAATTCCCATTAAAGGTAATCGAACCCACAACCGTCGCATTTACGTTCAGAGCTTTACTGCTGACACAACGACTATAGACGACTATTATTATATAGCTATTGAATAAAAAATACCGTCAATATATTTTTGCTGCCAAAGTGTAACGTTATCCTTGCATTCATGTCCGAATATCGACAGTTTAGCTTGTGAACCTAAAGAATAATTAATATAGCTCTATATGATAAGAAGATATATGTTATTTTCATTTATTATTATTATTGATTAACTGCTCAAGAACATACACATACATACATTTAAAAAAATAAGAAATTGTCGAGTATTTATAAATTATAAGCTGGTTAGGTTAGCTTCACGTTTTTATCCTATATTGAGAAAGAATGTAGTGTTAAGACATTTCATTCCTTGTGTTTCGCCTAAATTCAACCCACTGCATGTTAAGTGGCGGAAACTAACGCCGTATACTAATTCGTTAGTCCAAACGAGATTAATCTTGAGAGGCTCTATTAAAATGTTCTATAAATTTGAGCCAATTTTCTTAAGTATTCTCGGCCTAGAAACGAGAGCAATTTTAATATAAGCCTAATATATTTCCCATTACTTATTACAAAGTGACATTTTCTTTATAAATTAAGAATGCTATGAATAACGGAATGATAATGTACTAATGGAAATTTTTATAGACATTTTTTTATCTTTGACCTTCCAGGTAAAGAAGTTTATGAACTAAATTATAAATTCCTTATTTTTATTTCGCTTGCAAGGTAGACAGAGGGAACCTAATGTTGAGACACGGAGTTGTCCATTTTCCTTTTAATTTTAGAGAAATTTCGTATTAATTAACGGAACTCAATACCGAGCTGTCCTCTTATCGAGCGAACGAGAAAATGAAAATATTTTTTTACCCTCAATGGGAATCAAATCCAAAATCGTCATATTTTCCGTTAGACGCTTAAAATTTAAAACAATACAAAGCTAATCAACTTATGTACTACAAAATCATCGGAGCCAAAGTAATCTATAGTTATTTTTACTATTTTAACATTTTACATAAAAATAAGCAAACACCTGGTAGTTTATATTTTTTATAATGCTGGCAAGCATTTCAGTTTTCCATGAAAAACTACAGTATTCGTCTACGTCACGTGGTTAGATGATAGTATTTTGATTGTACGTTGTAATTTACTACGTATTTTTTGGTGTTTCGTTCCAATTGTTCGTGTAAATGAATATTTTATGTCTTAGGTATTTTTGTAGGTTTACTTTTTTTCATGAATTATTAAAATCTATAATCGTCGTGCATGTCGCTGTTGTTACGACATTTTTGGACGCAGTGCTTGTGGATATTAATCCTCCTGAAGAAAATGTTTACATTTAAAAAATACAAAGTATATATGTACTGACTAGTTGGTAAAGCCACTTTCAGCCACTTATTTATTTATGTATTTTATAATTTTACGCTGTATTCTGTACATAGAAATGTAAGCACAGGAATATATATTTTGATAAAGAGCGCCATTACTTTTTATGTATTTCTCAAAGAAATGTATGTAGAGAAAATTACTTGAAATAAAAACCTAATTTGTTTGACGCACACTGACTGTACATCCGATGTCAGTTTGATTAAAGCCGACGAAGCAGGCACAGTTGTGACAGTATTGCCATGTCCACGACCAAATACCATCATATTTTGGCATGACTCTTGACTTCACGAGATTTATTACACAGTTGCTAAAAAACTCCAAACGCAAAACTTTCGTCTTGACTAGATTAATTTTACTATTTTTCTACGATTTTTTAGATTCTATATGATACGATATTTTTATGTTGAAACGGATATAGTTATAAAGAATTTTAAATTCCAACATGTCTGAATGAAGATGCTCAACAAAACTTAAAGTCGAAAAGTACGCAGAGTATCTATATCTACTAATACTTAATCGCTTATCGGGCTCTATATCTTGAATAACTAAAAAAACTATTGAACACATAGAAATTATGTTACACATAGTAATAAAAAAATCTTTTCAAAAACACTTTAATGACATCACAACAATATGACGAAATTTATATGAAAACCATCTAAGCGTGCAGCCGCAGCGATAGCACGCAATACAAACTAAAGTTACTTACTAATACATACAAAATAAACCGGTTCAAGTGACTATACTAGGATTTTAGTATTATTAAAATAAAAAATATAGTTTTTTTTATATTATTATTCAAAAAACAACTTCACAATGTATCCCTTATATAGCAGGTAAGTCAGAGGAAACGTAAAGTGAGAAGGTTCTTAATAACGTGATCTTTCTTGTTACCAGTGCGAAGAAAATAAATAAAATTATAATTTAATATTACCCTGGATGGGAATCGAATGCACAACTATCGCGTCTACAATGAAACCACTGCATCACGGAGGTCTCTGTATTTTTTTTTTGTTTTTTTTTTATGGGAAAAGACATGGCAAACGAGCGTACGAGTCACCTGATGGTAAGTGCCGCCACCCTTGACACCGCGTAACACCAGAGGAGCTACTGGTGCGTTGCCAGCTTTTGAGGTGGTTGGGCGTCGGAGAAGGTCGGAGAGGTGTCTGTATTATTATTGATAAGATGAATTTATCATAAGTTTAAACATTTCAGCGTTCCTGAGTTTCAAGTATTCACCCTGTGTGTGTCAATCGCGTTGCAGGATAGGAGTTCGGTACAGTGAGTAGGACTTGAAATAAAAGATTCACACTATTGTGCCAGTTACGGTTCGTTTTTGGTCCAATCTCAGCCTATTCAAAATATTCTTATATGAGGAACAATGAGAGCATTCATACTATCGTTCCGGTCAAGTTTCGATTCAGGTTCAATCACACATACACATATTTCTTATACAAGAGTATGAGATCCGAACGAACGGTAAGCAAACGGTGAGATTGGTTACTAGGTCTCTATTTTTACAAAGTATTAAAAAACGGTGTATACTTGCCGATATCAATAATTTTCAAAATGGCGAAATACCAATTGATCGTACCTGAAAAAAATATATAAATCTATGAATAAATTGTATATACTTTGAACACTAATTTTGTTTATGAATTATTAAAATGGATTGAGGCTGTCGTGCAGGTGATATTTATACATATAATAAAATATTTAAAAAAATATTTGTTCGCTGTAATGACGAGGCAATGCGCGACGTAGAGTTTCGCCATTCAACACGCATAGCCTCAAACATTCGGCGGAAAGTGGGAAACAGAAGTGTCTTAATGGGGAACGGCGTTTTAATATTACGATCCCAGATTCGTCATAGTTATAAAATCGATCCTTACGTCGGGAAATAATAATTTCCCAATAACGGCGCAGTGTACCATTACTTAACACGCAATGTCTGGAATTCGGGCGAAAAATGAAGAGAAAGGCCTCAACAGCTAAATTGAGCATGGCAATACGGGAAAAGCGGTGAAACCCACCATGAAGCCCGCATACCATTAAGGACAAGAAAACGGCTCAATAAAGTACAATTAGATTCCTTTGTACTAGCGAGGTCTCTAACCGAGCTAATACTAATGATCAAATACTGTAATAGAAAATAAACGGTATTTAAACGTGTCAAATTTCACTCTGTCTATTTAATAAGTGAAAACTTTTTCAATAGCCGTGAAAATTGAATAAAATGCTAAGTCACAGACACTTTCAAGTTATAATTTAGTTAGTAAAGTCGTCACCCTTGGTTTTTAAATGTATTATGTATATTCAATATTTTTAAAGACTGTTTTCATATTTTTTACCAAATCAATAAAAATATATTACTTTTGTAATAGTAATAATGGGTGGAATTAAATGTTGTCGATGATCCCTGGGAACTAAAGAGTGTTATATATTTATTTATTTCGTTTATATATTTATTTAACACGTAATGCCTCTAGAATTCGTGGAAAAGTGGGGAACAGCATTGCTATAGACCTCAGTAATATAGAATTTGACGTTCCCTGTGTGAAAATGTGAAATAACTACATAATTTTGATAAAAAAAAGTCTAATAAAGTGAGACATGTCTTTGGGCTTAACATTCGTTTGGCATATATATAAGTGTGACATCGACTAAGATATTTTCATTTGCCAGCCATTTAATAATGTTTATATCTTTTTTCTTTTTTAACTTCACACTGTATCTCGCACATAGCAGGGTAGGCAAAGAGAACACTCCGTTCCCATTAAGACACTTTCCGCCAAAATCTGGAGGGATAGCTTTTTGAGTGATTTTCGAGTGGCGGAACTCAACTGCGCCTTTTGTTCGTTACCGCAAGGATTATGGATTGAACCTTGAATAAATCGCGTGAAGTCTCACGTTTTTGCCCCTGTGCCATGACTAGCCTACATTATTTAATTTCAAGTAAAAGATATTTTGGTACAGTTTGTAAACGCGATGGTCGTAGATTCTATCCGTACTTGAAGAATGATTTCAAAATATTTCCAATTGCCAGCTCTGGTATGATATCGCGGTGTTAAGCTTCGTTATTCAAAAAGCAATTTCGTCTAAGAAACGAATCCAATTTTCAGAATCAAGACGAAGAATGAAACGAAACAAAAAATTTAAAAATATTTAATATTCGATATTCCACTGCACAACATTAAACAACGTATTATATTATTTAGATAATTTCGTCGAGTCCAATGAAAAGCGTCGCCTCGAGATGAGTGCGCTATAGCAATTATGTTTACATAAATTACAATACGTATAAATACGTATCATCCATTCCAGAATTTATTTCTTGTTTTCATAATATAATATGGATGGCATGTTACATAAATGGCGGGCGTTTGGACGAGTTCCTCGTTAAAATATACTTTTAAGAGTTACTTATATTTTGTGACGTCATGAGAATGATGCAGTCTTCAAATTTTCACACTGCTTCACTTTACTGAATTCATATTTACATTGTAAGTACCATTCCGCTCGAGAGAATGAAATAAGAAAAAGCACGGCGTTCTGCCACTAAGCACGTAATGTCTCGAAAATTAAAAAACAGATTGTCTTAGCACTATTTTCACTGTGCCTTACTTGCTATAAGCGGGATATAGCTTGAAGCTATAAAAATATAAACATACATTGATTATTCTGAACAACTGAAATACCTATTACTTCAACACCAAATTAGAACCCGTCACAACCTCCATAACATTAAAAGTCGTGAGCTCACGTCAAGCCTTATTTAACATTTCATATACCTACATATGTACGTCCGTACGTTTGAATACAACTTTGCGCTAACAAGCTTAAAGTTTAAGCATCTGAAAGGACTGTCACGAGGAAAGTTGTTAATGTTACTGTACTGTACTGTTATTATAAAAGTAGGAGTATACAGGTTAGATGCTATATAAAATTTAATGCACTTTGAAAATATAATTAGATAGTTAGAGGTAGGTATTTGTAAAGGTATTCATTTAATAAGAAAACGTTTACTTTTTACTTTTAACGCCTATCCTGAGGTAAGCAAGGTGACCCCAATTTTAAAACACTCCGTTCTCCGTTTTCCGCCGGATTCTTGTGGCTTTGCGCGTTCAGGGGCATAACTCACTGCTGCGCTGTACTGTAGGTACTTTGTTACCCGAGTGAGGAACTGAAAATATTAAATAAAAATAATTCAATGCCTCAATACGCCCAGAATTTAGCAGAAAGTATTTTAACATTAGGTAACCAGGTTCCCTCTGCCTATCCACCTAAGTGCAGGATAAAACGAAGTTAAAAAAATAGAATAAATAAATAATTCCCACGAGTGGGAATCAATCTCAATAGTTTTTCTTATTGTAAAATTTGTACCCGTTCCTTTAACAATTTGAAAATGTTATTCCGCAATTAGGAAAGAAACACAGCTACGTTCAAATGTTTATACGTTTTATTATAGAATACAGCCACAGTTTGTCGCTAGTTTATTATAGAAGGCATACCTGTCTGTAAAGCCACAACATTAAGAAATTACAATTTTCTTAACACCATGTTCAACATTTCAACAAAAAATCCATGGGTTTTACCAACTAATCTTACAATGACCGATAAAGCTATTGAATTGCAAAACGCCCTACTTTAGATTCTTAGGTAAATGCCAAGATATCGTTGTCGCCTCGGGGCTTACGAATACTAAACTGGCTACTTCTCGTCACAGATTTTAACTGTTGCGGATAAATTTAACAGAAATATGTTATATAAAGGACGTTGCGTAAGTTGTTTGTTCGATTCCCGTTCCGCCACTCCAAAATTTGGCGGAACGTGAGAAACGGAATTGTCTGAATGGGAATTCAGTCATAGCACTAGGTTCCGTTGACAGTCTGAAGCAGCAGTCTATTATATTACACCATTATTCTTTACTATTTAATGTAACCGAATCATAAATCAAGCCAAATTATTTTTATATACATAGCAAAGTAAGTATGGGGAAACTAGTGTTATGATACTCCACTTACCTCTCAATTTTCGAGACATTGCGTGTAGAGTGACTCTTGTTCCTATTTGCCATGTTCTTGTTCTAACCAGAGCGAAAAAATGAAAATTATAGTGAATTTTTCGAGGGTCAAATGAACCCACATCTGTTGCATTTATGATCGGACACTGTCAGTGCTGCGCCACAACGGTATCTATTCAAAATAGGCCATTTTCGTTTAATTTCCTTTAATATGTAATATATAAATACGTTCTGACTATATTTAGACTACAGTACAGTATTTGTATGCTGTAACTAGAACTCAATTGGATTGATCAAATCAATGACCCTTAATAAATTTACATTCGAGAGGGGCATTCAATACAAATTCTATTATAATAAAACGAAGGGACTGATTCGTGAATATTTTTCTTCTCATATTCTAAGGCCTTTTTATTATATAATGCAAGATAAAATATTCATTTAAGTTCAGTTGTGCTTAAGAGATAATGCCTTATTACTTTATCATATTTACACTGCATCTCAAATATAAATACATACAAAGTAGAAAAAAACTAAGTATTTATACACTCTGTTCTATAACTTCATAGTAATATTTGTTTAGCATCGTAGTATCCACCTGCTGCTCAATTTGAAATTGAAAATCATTTGTGTTGACAAACATTGCGTAATCCAATGCCGTGTGTATTATACCGAAAGAGAACATAAGCTTTAATGGGAACAGAGAACTGTCTTAACACTACATACCAAGATTCCCTGTGCTTACTCTGCTATGAGCAGAGGTACAGCGTGAAGCAAAGAAAATCACATCTCATCACACACCACAAAGAAAATCATATTACCTACTTACCTTATCGGTTACCTAAATAAACAATGAAAGCTTATGTTAAATCACGCGTGTTTAAACCTAGGTATAGTTGTAACTGCTTACAGTTCGAATTTCAAAACATTTAGAGTTTCGTAAACTTTAATAAATATAGATCTTTAGACTCAACAATCGAGTTCGTATAGAAAGCAAAGTTTTTGTTTTGAATAAGTCGAGCTTTTACAGGAACTTTACGTAAATATTATGGGAATGATGTTTTTCTAAATAGTAAAGTACTAAGAAATGTTTAATTTATAATGTTATTGTAACACAAGTGCATACATTCGGAATATAACTATATTTTCTGAGTTTGACGCTGTATTCGGATGCTGTGCCGCTGCAGCACAACGGCCTTGAATCAATGACTGCAAAGTTCATGGGTTCAATATTCACAGAATATATATTGAGAAGACTATTTTTTCTGTATGTTTAGTGCAAATTATTAAGTCAAATATAACTTCGTGCGTTCGTACAAAAAAAATCTAGAACTTAAGAGGCCGGGATTCGATTCCCATTCGGGTATGTGATTCATTTCTCTCTGGTAACAAGATGCGCGGCGTTGAGTTCCGCCACTCAATTTGTCGAAAAATGAGCACAGTGTTTTATGGGTTTCCTTTACTTGGAACTGCAACTTTTAATTACAAATCCAAATAATATCATAGTGTATATATTTTGAACTAAAATAGCCCGATTAGACGCCCCACTAACAAAAGAAAGATGGAAAGTCTCAGAGTCTAAAGTCTAGACAAACTTAAAATTGTAGGCCATTTGCGACTTTGCGCCTCTATTTAAGGCATTGTTAATCTTTTATTTTAAGCAGAAAGAAAAAGCTTTTTTCTTAGTCATTTTCTGGCCATGTCCAAGTCGGCGGGAGCAACAATGTGATTCGACAACTTCAGCCAACCCTCGCTTCCACCGTTACGCTCAGAGAGTGACATCTTGGTCTATATGGCGGTAGAAAAAGCCAATCTCCTGGGCGAACTTGACTATGGATGACCAAGGAACATCGCCAAAAGCCTTGTCGCAGTGCCAAAGCTCAGTCTGTTAAACGAGCTGTTTTCTTTGGACATTCACAAGTCGAGCGGGCCGAGTCCCATCTCTTCTTTAATGCTCTAACCATGTGTTCTTGAATTGACTCCGGTACTAACGTTTTTATTTTGGCAGTTAGTCGGAACAGTCCCACGCTCAGGGAAGAGCACTTTTATCTACCCAATTTTGAAAGAAGACGTTGGTGTCTAACCAAATAATTACAAGCCTATTGCTTTCACCGCCCTGTTATCTTAAGTGATAGAGAGCATAATGATGGCTTCAATCAGGTGCGGCAAGGGGCGTTCCATGCAAAACTTATATCTAACGGGCTTCCCGAAAATTTATACAAGTGTATCGTCAGCTTAGTATGAAAGTAGCTGTCAATGGTTTCTGCTTTATATACATGACCCTATGTTGGTCCTTTTGGATACCAATGACATGATAAAGAATCCTAGCATTCGTTGCTTTGCAGACGATAGCACAGTGGATGTCGTATACTCGAACTGTGCATGTTATCTGTTTAAATATTAGAAATCACTAAGTAAGCTATTTTTATCTGTCTAATGAAGTCATTAAGTCGTTACATATATTTTTATTTGCTAACTTAATCGTGCTAGAATTGATAGTATAACGTGGCACAATAGGGAAATGTCTGTATATATCCTATGATTGTAAGCTACTAGAACTAGAATAAAAGACCTCATTAGCTAGATATAATAACGTATAATCCTTACAATTATATAGTTACAGATTTTGCGCTTAATTAATATAACGTTCCTAACAATCCACCTCTGTTAAATATTTACATTGAAATGAATGTTTGTTATAATACCCGGCGCTTTAACAATATTACGTATAAACCTACTTTACTTCAATTAGTAAGCTGGAAAATCTAAAATGTTATCTAATTTGTCTTGTTTTGTATACAGAGGGCGGCGTTAGAGTTTTGTCACTCCACGCCTCAAAAATTGAGACCTCTTAGTTCCATCTACCTACCCTGCCATATGCGGGATTCATGGTAAAAATAAAAAAAAATTGTATGGAATTCTTATATCTCTCGGAAATTTGATGAAAGATCTCTACTTTTTATTGAAACATTGCAATTTTTTTGCTGTAGCAGCCACCGGAAGAGGAAGAAGAAGTACACCGGAGGTAAGTACTCGTAGGTACATAGAGTAACCTGAACAGATCTACTAGACAGAAATACTGTTAATCATAAATTTCCCAGCAATAATTAGAACCCCACATCACCAATTATATGTATACTTTTATTCTTAAGTGTTATTCTGCAATAGGGCTACGTAAATCTTTTTAGAAAAATTCCAACCCACACCTCACGGAAAGCGGTCAATATCTATAACTATAAAAATATATTAAAAAAATATATAACGCCAAAAATGGAATAATTTCAAACAATACCATGAAACGAAAGCCTTATTTGTTACACAAACTAGACGCTAGAGTGTATTTATTATAATGAAATATTTTTTTATTCTCTTAAAAGGTTTTAAATTTTTAGAGTTCCGTTAATAATTATATTTTTTTGTTTCACGATTATTCCCAAATATATAGCAGAGATGGTAAAGGGAACCTACTTTTTATACAATGCGTGTTAACTGGTGGAAACCAAAGTAGGATTTTGTCTTCTTGTTGCCAGAGAAAAGAAAATTAAATTAATTTGTTTCTCTGAGCGAGCTCGATCAAAGAGAGAAACCCACAACCATCCCATTTATAGTCAGACGATGTTCCGGTGTGCCACGATGGCCTTTTAAGCATTTTTTATACAAACCCTTATAAAATTTCAAAAGGAAAGACAAAGTCATGATGCTATATTCATATGTTAATTATACAGAACTTGACCAACGGTGTGTTCATGTCCTTGAAAAATAATAATTAAAAGTTACATAAGTCAAAATACAATTTTCTAATAACGATTTATTTTAGATTTCGGTAGGTTTAGTGTCAATAACCATTTTGTACTTTGACTTGGCAATAATATTGTCATCACAATTTTAATAGCAGAATATTAGATAGAAACAATGTTTTATAATTTTAAAGCACGTTTTCAGCAAGTTTCTATTCGATTGGTCTCCTAGCACCTAATGAAGAGATTTTCTTTTTACGTGGCTCCATGAGGTGCTCCATGGTTGGCTCCATATGCTATTGAATTCTTCTGTTGCTATCTAAAAAAGGGTTTTAAGTTATAATACAAAGATTAAGGTAATAAATAAAAAAGATCATTCGTCGACGGAACCCATCACGTACTAATTTAACTCATACTTGGCTTCATTAAATATTTTTAATAATATTCTTCAAAAAGCGAAACAGGAGCTTGTTTCGCAAATATTGCCCTCCGGAGGATTAGTCTCAAGATTTTTGAGTAACATTTGAGGGTTTTTTAAAATCTTGATTAAGTAATACAAAGTAATTGATCTCTTTTTAGGTTAATGAGTGGTTCATAAAAGAATAATAAACGTAATATAACTATTAGCCATAACCTATAATAACTATTTAGCTTCACGCTGTGACGGTATAGTTAAATTAATGTTAAGCTAATCCGTTTCGCACTTTCAGCTGAATTTTCGAGACATTGCGTGTTGAGTGGCGTAACTCAATGCTGTACTTTGTTGAATGTGACAGTTACCCGAGTGAGAAAATGAAAATATTCAATAATTCATTCGCCCGAGTTAAACTTTATCGAATTCACAACCGTCGAGCTTACAATCACACGTATATTCCACTAAACCACGATGGCCTCTTAAGTGGTTGGAAATCGGTTTAGCACCGCGAAAATATTTCTTTGTACATACGTAGTGTAATACTTAGTAATATAGAATATTGTGTGCTCAGGTCGCCAATTCAGGATTTAAAGTTTTTATTGTCTATATCTTTAGCTAAATTTTTATTCAGCCTGGATACAAAAATTACTATTAAAAATTACTATTCCTGATTATACATTGATTATTTATTGCAGGTTTCTGAAGTGAAGTGTGGGGAACGGCGTGAACCTAAAAAAACAAAAAATCTAAAGTATATACTATACGAGTATACCACCTATAGTAATTTTTATGATATTTATATTTACATACCTAATCGTGTGGATATGAACCTCGACTCAGTAACAACTAACGGAATGGTACACTGTTTTGTCCCCTACTTCTGAAGAAAACCTTTTTTGTTTATTACGTTTCCATCAGCGTCCCTACACGTGGAATTGACAGCTGCTAGGGCGAAATAATTAGAAAACTTTATCCAAATTTTTATGGATTTCCAATACAATATAGTAAAAATAACAAACTCTTTTACCTTTGTTTCATATAACAATATATACTAATTCTTAAAAAAAAAATACGCGGAAATCTAACCCACAGACGCTTACATATATATGATATGGACACTTTTGCATAAAGTGGCATAACTACACAACTAAATGAAGTTAATGTATTTTTCAGCCTATAAATATATGTAGGTGTATATGTATGTTTGTACCCACATTGCCTAGTGAAGACCAAACAGGTTGACCAGTTTTAATTATTCTTACGTCAACCGATTTGTTCTTTCGGTCGTCATGACAAAAGGACAGGACAAAAATAAAAAACAAGTTGAATAGGTATTAAATAATTATTATAAGGATCCTTTTACTATTTATCATAAAAAAACTGTTTAGGATATATATATACATATACACATGTGTTAAGGACACTTGTCTTATTATTTTATTTTATTTTCTTACGATACTTGAATACTTAAATTAATATGTTCCCTTAATACTAACACACTCAGTTAAAATTTCTAAATATATCGTCACAAATCTCGTTAAAAGATACAAATTATAGATAACGTTGGCACAGCACAGCACGCGACGACTCACCGACGCTATTTATTGCTGATTGCGCTGGGGTGCACTTTTTATACAAATTCTTCTATGTCGTCCTTTTGGATGACTGTAACACTGTTAATTTTCTAAATTAATAAAAATTCATCAGCTTCACGCTGTATCCCGCATACGACAGGGTAGGCAGAGGGAAACTAGTGTAAAGTTCCCCACTTTTTGCCGAATTCTGGAGGCATTACGTGTTGAGTGACAGAACACACGCCGCGCTTTGCCTCGATACCAGAGCGAAGAAATGGAAATATAAATGTAAATAAATAGGTCACTTCCTCGAGTGGTGATCGAGCACACCTTTGTGCTCCTGGACCACGACGGCTTTTGTTAAATTAAATTATTTATATTTCAGATACACCCGTAGTGAGTGGCTAAACCCAATGCTTTTTTTAGGTACCAGAGTGAGAAAATGGTAATAACAACAACCGCCGCGTTTACAGTCATCGGTCTAACCTATATTAATACATATATAAACGTAATAAAGTCGTTACAAGCAAAAAATCTCAACAAGTCTTTTTATTAAGCAAAACAATACAATTTAAGAAGGTTATAACATGCTAGTAAGACAAAGGGTTCTTGCAAGAATGGCGGCTGGCTGTAAGTTACTATGACGCTTCAATGCGGGTAGCTATTTCATTTTTTTACATTATTTTCAAAGGCAATTATCGGCTTTCTTGTTCTTTTGTAATAAGCGTGTTGCGTTTTTTTTTTTTTAATTTATTGCCATTCAGTTGTTATACTGTAGGATAAAAATGTAAAGTAGTTAGTACTATATAGTATTCAGACATGAGTAATTTTAAAAACTTACAAATGGTCCTTATACGCAATGGCATTATAATCTAGGGATTTGGCTTTGTTGTTCATGAAAAAATGATTTCATTTTCTAGATCTGGTAACGAGGCAAACCGCAATGTCGAGTTCCGCCACTCAACACGCAGTACCTCCAGAATTCGGCTAAAAGTGGGGAGCGGAGTGTCTTAACACTACGTTCCCAGGTTCCTTCCGCCTACGCTGCTACGTGCTGCATGCAGCTAAAAAAAAGTTAAAATAACACTAAATAAATATATATAACGCGCACTCGACCACCCCACGGTGTGATAGATGCCACGACAGCTGACGTATAATGTACAGTCTAAAAGCAGGTAAACTATTATTAGATACTATTGTAACACGTATGCATTTGAGAATAAAGATGATAATCGTATATCATAAATTACCCTAAACGTTTTGTATGGGGACTAAATAAGGGTACAAAATAAAATAGGGAAGCGTTACCATGACAACGGCGTACCCTTGGTGTCGTTGCATGAACAATACTTAAGAAAATTACGTTAGCTAGATGTATTATTATTAACTAGCCAGATGAGACTAATCAAAATAGAAGAAGCAAATAATTTGGTAAGTCTAACATTACATAAAATAAAAAAATGAACAAGAGGAAATAAACGCAATTAATAATGAAATATTAGATAGAGTAGGGTAGGTAGAAGAAACCTAGTGTTCCCACTTTCTACCGAATTTTCCAGTGAGTGCGTGTTAATCTCATATCGCACTTTGACTACCAGAGCGGACAATTAAAAATAAATAAGTTCTTTGATTTTCACGACTATAACACATATTAAATTAAACTATTTTAACCGGATTAATCGCGTATATTTTGGATAATTACATTTTTAGAAACCGGACGTTTCGAACACTTTGCAGTAGTCCGTGAACACGGACCTAAATGCTCCTACGTCCTAAATTAAATACAATCATTATCGAATGGGGAAACGAACCCACAGCAGTCGCGTTTACAATCAGTATCCACCACTACGTTTCTCTCTCTCTCTCTCTCTTTTTTTGTTTATTTCAATTTATAGTAATTTAATGATTTTCATTAAGTGATTGCTTAACAAAATGACTTGCTTACTTGCATTGTAATTATATAACACAGTATTATGCAGATATGTCCGATCGACCATACATACATTCGTGTAGCTCCAATCATTCCCTTTGTTGAATTATTTGGAATGGCAACGGGTTTCGCCTTACTGACGTGTTCATAGCCTTTGACCTCTGCCCAGGTCTGACACTGTATAATCTTATTTATAAGACGAGCCCTTTTGAATGTATGTGTTATTTTAATTATATTAAATCGTTAAGACGCGACGGTTGTGGATTCGTTTCTCATTCAGTGGAAATGATTTTTATTTCTTCGCTTTAGTAACAAAGTTTCGGTCGTTGCGTCGAGTTCGGCTACTCAACAAGCAGTCTCGAAAATTGGACGAAAGGTTGGGAACGGAATAATTGAATACGAGGTTGCCTTTGCTATATGCGGGAAAGAGCGTGAAGGTCAAAACCAACAAAAACAAAATTTAAAAAATCGAGTAAAGAAATTTTACTAATAAAAACCAAGTTTTACTAATAATACTAAAACTCTTCAAAAATAATTATTCTAGCGTATGACGAAGCAGGGAAACCCGCTCATTATTTCAAATTATGGGTAAAATTCTGCAAACTAATCTTAATTTACCATAAAATATACATAATATGTATGTATGTAAGTTAACTAATATCTCAGGTACTACGGTACAGTAAATCTCTATATACATATTTTACTAAACTACCTAGGGCTTGATATAATCGGATTTCATAATTACTAACTTATTCAGTTATATTCTAAGTTTAACGCTACGTTAAGGTCGTTTCAATGTATACATATTTTGGCCTCTATTTATAAATCGCTTTCTACTCTGAGACCGTTCTTAAGAGCAATCATGAGATGCCGTTCTCATTATTAAATTATAATAAACGAAAACGGCATCTCAGAATTGAGAGAGATTTATAAATACAGGCTTTAGATTAATTAGGTTTCTGATCGTGGCCTGCGTCTTTGTCGATTTAAAGCCCCCGACGAAAACTGAAGGGTATAAGTTTTAAGTGTCTATGTATGTGTGTATGTACATATGTATACCGATGTTTATTTATTGTATGAGAGTGTCCTTAGCCATTACTCCATAATTATATTTAAGTAGTTAGTTTAGTCTGAGTAGTTCGTTCTATGAATAAATAGTGAAATATGACTACTTCTTTTTATTAAAAAGGGACACAAGACCCATCAAAGTTTAAATTATATTTTCTTATAACATTATTTTACCTTTCAATTTGATGAAGCCAGGGTGCGTTTAAGTCGGATAGCGCCCGAGGGTGCGATTAAGTGGTAGGTATAGTCTTAGGTAAAATTTGGTGGATTTTAGGACGTAAAATGGATAATCAGATTTATTTCTAATCTCTCTCTTAGTGTTCTCCTATGCTCCCTAACCTTCTTATATACAAAACTTCAATATTCTAAATCTATCAGAGGGAACCTAATGTTAAGACACTCTGTTCCCATCAAGATAATTCCGTTCCTCACTTCCTGAAGACATTGCATGTTGAGCGGAGTAACTCAACTAGAAATATTTTAGTTATTAGAGTGAAAATCGACATACAACCTGTCGCATTTACAGTGGCACGCTTGTGCCCCTGCGCTACGACTGGCCTTAAATATTTATACTATTTATACTAGCAATTGCTTAAAACCAGACTTACTATATAGATATAGTTTCTACAAAATTCAATATACATATTTTATATAATATCTGATGTGTTACATAACAAAGTTTAGTAACATAATGATAATCCAAACGTAATGATAATCCAATTTCAGGTTCATCACTAATTGGATACATAGCTACGTACTGTCGAGCCGGGTAAATTCGGCTAAGTTGATTAATCCCTTTATAATGTCTTTGGAACTGACGAAAACGGTTAAATATAGATCACTTATAAAGTAACAGTAAGTGTATTTATTAGACTTCATCGTTGTTTTAAAGGTTTCTTGCTTCAAAAACAAACTCGTGATACTACAGTGGCTACAGCGTGTGACTTTTAAAACGACGTCGGTTTGATTCCCAATCAGGGGAATTCATTATTTAATATTTTACACGTAAAATCTAGAAATCTTTGGTGCGAAGTGGGGAGTAAGGTGTCTAAGTATTAAACTTATCTATGTTTCCGAGAAACTCGTATTTCTGGACAAAGATAGAAGACTAGCGGACGCGCGCAGCTTCGCCGGCTTATTTTCACTCTTAGGGGTGAATTCTAAAAAACCAGGAACCACGTGTCCAATGAAATAGTTTGAAGAATCTAAATTTCAAATTTTATAAAAAAACGGAGCCAGTGTTAAAAAAACCATACAAACTTTCAACCCCTATTTCCACCATTTAGGTTTAAAATTTTTAAAATCCCTTAGTGGATGACAGATTACGAAAAAAAACATCTGTGCAAATTTCCCGTTTCTACCATCAGCGGTTACCGCTGTGCGTGCGTCTTACATCAGTCAGTGAGAACATATCCTTTTATATAAAAAGATATGTAGGTATATATATTTATTAAAATTTAGCACATGTGGTTGGAAGCCAATAGTTCATCATGTTCAAATAACCAATTCCAACAATATCACATGTGAAACAAGTGACCTCCTTTTTAAGACTCGATTTAAAATAGGAAAGCTGACCTGATGACGTTTCATTATTTTTTCTCTAACATATTATCAATCCATACAATAAACCAGTTCGACAAACTGAATATAATTCAAATACCAAAAAAATTTATTACAAAAGTTAAACTGATTTAGTACAAATAGTAATTTAGCGACCAAATTAGATACAAATCTAGAGAATAACGTAGGTAGATACGTAGTTTAAATAAAAGGGACAATATATCCAGGAAAGCTAGCAACATTTTGTTAAAGTCTAAACACCTAGGCTACTAACGGTGATAATAAAACTGCTAAGATCCTTTACCTGCATACATATATTTGTCGTAAAACTTTAGTGTTTATCTTTAAGTTAATTACTATAAGAGCTACACGCTGTATCCCTGCCATAACAGGGTACAGAGAAAATCTGGGAACCTATTGTTAAGATTCCTTGTTCCCAATAAGACACTTCTGTTTCCCACTTTGCGCCAAAATCTAGGGACGTTGCGTGTTGAGTGGCAGAATTCAACAACGCACTTTTTCTTCACAATTTTTTTAATTCTCAGAGTCGAAAACGAACCCATAACTATCGCAATTACAGTTAATCACGGCTCTACTACAGTTAACGAGTTTTTTTAGCTTCACGCTGTATCCCTCCAGCTGTCCAGCTGTTGCCTACCCTGCTGTATATAGCAGGGTAGGCAACGGTAACAAAAAAAGAGGTGTTGATTTGTTTATTTATTCATATATTATATTTCGGGCAATAAAGAGAAGAACGTTATATAAATAACAAAAGAAATATATTTCATCTTAATTACAAGCAAAAAAACAACTCATACAAAAAAAATGTACAACGGCAAATGTCAAGAAAAAGCCAGGTCCCGAGGCGTTATATGTTAATTACTTATAGAGTAAGTCCTGCTGAGTTTCGCCGGTTTCTTAGGGTTAAAATAAGCGATTTTTGCTAAAATGTTGGTTGAATCTTGTAAAGTATTTTTTTAGCTTTACACTATATCCTGCACATAGGAGGGTAGGCAGAAGAAACATTGAATCAAATAATAAGTAAATAACACTCCGTTCCCATTAAGACACTTCCATTCCCCACTTTCCATCGATTTATGGAGGCGTTGCGAGTTGAGTGACAGAACCCAAAGCCGCGCTTGACCAAAGCAAAGAAATAATGATGATGAAAACATTTAATATTTCATTTGCTCGAGTGGGAATCGAACCCACAACTGTGACGCGATTACAGCCGCACGACGGTGCGCAACGACTGACTTCTCGTGAAGTATTTTCTAGGTATAGTTACTTAAGACTTTAGGGTTTAGACATTATATGTATAAAATTTGGCATGTTGGTAAGTTAGGGATTGTAAGGTAGCAGTAATAAGAGATGATTTCGCAATTTTCAATTAGTTAATTCAATTTAAAAACCTTAAAAAAAACCTGAAGATTAAAACATCAACGATATTTTTAATTAAAATATTATTTACCTGTTCTTGACACAAAAATTGCCGCATCTCGAAATAACGACCAACAAACAAAGTGAAAAGAAGAAAATTTGCAAAAATTATCATTCAATTACATAAATTGGTTCCGGAAATTACGTATCGGTTTTAATTAGAAAAAGACTACCTTGCCCCCGGAGTTCGATAAATTCTCAGAACTTGGGCAAACTTGGAATTAAGTTCAGCTAAGGATTAAAATAATTCAAGACCAATCGGGTTAAGTTTTATGGGAACTTTGCTCATTACTGTACGTACGTAAGATTATACTTATTAGTTATTTTTAACTAGGGCGAGTTTATTAGGCAGATGGAACAAAGTGTTAAGACACTCCACTCGCCTTTCGCCTAATTTTCGAGATGCTACTAGGTGTGTGGCGGTCTCAACGTCACGATTTGTATTGTTACCAGAGCGAGAAAATTAATATTATTCAATCTCCCTGGTGGCAATTGAACTCACAAACGTCACCTAAATTTGGATATATTTTGGCGAAGTGATTAGTGCTCAACTGGCACGGTCGAAACGCCATAGATTAAGAACTGAACTGAAAACATTTCTATTGTGTTACTATTGAGAAACAAAAACAATGCATTTACATTTATTTCACGGAAAGAGAAGAAAAAAAAACATAAAAAATATTGCAAGCATTAAAAGAACTATCCGAATAGAAATTAAATAAAAATATGTTACTGTCAAGCAACATACGCTCATTGTTGGTTAGTACAATGGAATTACTTAAGAACTATGTACAAAAAAATATAAACTACAAACCACATTTAAATAAATAAACAAATCTAAGACACGAAAACATCTCATCATCCAAGCACAGTGGCAACACTAAATGTATTCAGATTAAACCCCAGCTAAGTAAAACCACGGAACGGAAACAAACACTTAAATCTCAGGTTACTCTAAGCATTTTAGAATCGTTAACCAGTCGTAAGTGCACGAGCTGCGATAAAACTTGGCTTGACCTGTTAGCTGTTAGTTCAAACGAAATGGTTTAACGGCGGGATTAAAATAATAGAAAGCGAAATGCGTTTAGCGTTACAAATCTTAGCCATCTTTTTTAGATTGCATCTACCTACCTGCGGCTTCTCCTCCAAATCATCAAACAGATTTTTGTTAAAAAAACTTTTAGATCGTTGAATGAACAGAAAGTTCACACCAATCTTTACAAAGAACGGAAGTGCGAGAGGTAGCTCCGACCCCAAGTACAGTGGTTTTCGTCAAAGCGATCAACGAACACAGCCTATACTCTTTAAAAAATGGACAACTCAATATAAAAAGATGTATTAATTCGAACCAGTAGTTCCTGAGATAAGAGCGTTCAACCAGCCTTTCAGCTTTATCGATAGATAACATTTTTTCTTGATGGTCATGAATGTCCTGGATTTTAAATGATGTAGGGCCACTAGGTACTTTTTTCACTTTACCTGATATTTAATTAACGTATTCATTGCCACTCCTTTTGTCTATGACAAAGATTGAACTCCGGACTTGGCTTATCATTTCAGTGAATCACAGTAACTACTCGACTCGAAATCCTGAATCCAGATTATTAAACATACAGATCGACCTAAAGCTCTTATATAACAAATACAATAATCATAGTATTTAAAATTGTTATTTTATTTCAATAAAATAGTGGTTTGAATATATAAATTCATGTTAAATACCTGCTTAGTACATATTTATTTTGCACTTAAAATATTTATCATTGGATGTAGTATTCTAAATTCTTTTCATTTCACCTATAAAATTATAAATATATTTGTTTATTTCATTCTGTATCCCGCATGCCGCGAAACGTGATTTAAGTTAACATTAACTATTATTAACATTAAAGAAGGAATCGAACGCACAACCATCATGTTTACACTCATATGCTTAAATTCCACATTCCACCGATTTGTTAAGGAAATACGTGTTGAGTGGTGGGACTCGACGACACGCTTTGCCTCGTTACCAGAGTGAGTTTATGAAAATATTAAATATTTAATACCCCCGAGTGGGAAGCAAACCCACATCCATCACGTTTACATTAACCAGCTTCGCCCCTGCGAACCGACGCCCAATTATTATTCTACTTAATATTGAAAATGAAATATCTAACTTGACACAGAATTAAAATATTATGAATCCAATCAAGCGGACTTCCACAGGAAGTTTGCTTGTTACCCAGAGTCGGGTGCACTGCACAGAACACAGTGCATTGTATCGATAACTGGCTAACAGACGGACAAAGTAGGCGGCATTATTCTATCGCATTCAGGGCTAGTTAGCTTTGATCGATCGGATGGTCTACTGTTAGGTTATTAAAATTTATAGTATGACTTTCATTAATATAGATACATTATTCTTAGCTTTAATAGAATAAATCGGCAAATATCTTATAATCTGGCACATAATTGATAGAGACCGTCGTGGCGCAGGGGCACAAGCGAAATGAGACGATTCAATGTCCACTCGAGGAATATTTAATATTCCTTGAGTGGACATTGAATTGAATTAATTTTGTCTCTCGGGGAACCAGACAAAACGCAGCGTGGTGTGCCACAACCCAACAGACAATGTCTAAAGAACTCAGCAAAAAGCGCCGAATGGAAGTGTCTGAAAGAGGAACGGAGAGTCTTAATACTATATTCTTAGGTTCCTTTATCTATAGCATTAAAAATATGACATATAAAAATATTAAACGTTTTAATTTCACTATGCACTCACAAAAGAAAGCCTATATATTTTTTTCTCTTTTTGTTTTCGATGGATACATTTTGGGCTGGCTCCCCTATTTTATCAGGAGGTAATAAATCTATGTATGTCTCTCATATAGCAGGATAGGCACTTAGGCATGATCCCCACTCTTGGCCCAATTTTAGAGACATTGCGGAATGCGTGATTGATTGACATTCCCTCGAACGGGAATCGAAGTCACAATCGTACAATATCCTACAAACAATTTCGAATGAACATAATTCCCATTTAACCGCAGTAATACCAACATGACCTGGTATTTAAGTCAGGTTTTCATAACTCCTGAGCCTAACAAGCTAATCCTACCGGCGCTACGTGGTTTTGCTTTGCATTTTTATTACTAGCTGTACACTTAAATATGTATTTAGCACATAAAAGTGCAGTTAAATTAAATTTTCACGTAATTCGGAGTTTTTGGTGAGAATTATACAATTTAGTGGATATTTTTCTAGATCTTTCCTTCATGCGTGGCCATTTCGCTTTCAAAATGTATCCAACGTATTGTCATAGGTATCTATTATAATAAAATTCCGTTTGGAAATGCAGTCTTATAGAACAGCAGTCCGCGTCAGACTAAGCGCAATGTTTGTAAGTTCGGTCCCCACTTGAGGTACCGAGCTTATAGGCTATACGGCAAAAAGATGAAAAACTATATTTTTCTCCCCTGGATAATAAGTAATCCTTAGTATAATAATTGTGCAGCGTTGAGTTCCACCACTCAACACGCAATACCTCCAGAATTGGGCGGAATGCGGAAAACGGAGTGTGTTAACACTATGTTCCCTCTGCTTAACCTGCTGTATGAGGATACAGTGTAAAGCAGATTTTTTTTTAATGCTTTAATCATAGGAAAATATCATCAAACCAATTTACTCAATTTGTTTGTTTTTGTTGTGTTTTTTGTGTCAGTCGTGTTTTTTTAGGAGTGTTAAGACACTCACACAATGGGCAAGTTATGACGCAAGGGCACAGTGTGAGACTGTACACACGATAGGTTGAGCTTCACATTCCCAGTCGAAAAAATAGTGAAGAGACAAATCGCGGCGCGGCGGTGAAGAGACAAAGCGCAGCGTTGAGTTCCGTCACTAAACACGCAATGCTTACAGGATTCGGTGGAAAGTAGGAAATGGTCGCTTAATACTAGGTTCGCGGGTTCTCTGTGCCTATCAGACCTTCCGTTCCACTCTTTTTTTTTTTTATGGAAAAAGCATGGCACACGAGCGTACGGGTCACCTGATAGTAAGTGATCACCGCCGCCCACGACACCGCGTAACACCAGAGGAGCTACTAAGTGCGTTGCCAGCTTTTGAGGT
>DWGR01000100.1:0-34282 GCA_018247715.1 Heliconius burneyi
TTGCCAGCAATGGCGACACGCATGGGCAGACTCGACCGGATCATTACCACCCCCGGCATTTAAAACCGGCGTGAAGTAGTGGCTTTATGCCACTGCGTTTCGCATTAGGTAATGCCGGGCTCTGGCGTCCAACCATCTCAAAAGCTGGCAACACACCAGTAGCTCCTCTGGTGTTACGCGGTGGCGTGGGCGGCGGTGATCACTTACTATCAGGTGACCCGTACGCTCGTTTGCCATGCTTTTTCCATAAAAATATATATATATATATAAATATTGAAAAATAGGTATATATTAAAAAATATAATCGAAAAATCATTACAAATAATATTTTATCAGTCAGTATATAATTTTTTACTATATTCAAAACCATGTTTACAAACAAGAGGATCCACTCTAGTTTATAACCGGACGTTGTTGTTATTCCATGGCAGCAAATAAACAAGCAAACTGGGTGGAATGACTCGAGCCTCTTTAATTTCCGGTTGCACTCGACTCGCGATGTTTCTTTCATCTCAGAATTGATTCTTCTCTTAGATATTTTGAATTATTCATATTTTCTTATCAGAAATAGAGTACAAACGAAAGTGTTTAAATTAAGTAAATATTTGGCTTTTAATGAAAAGTGACAAAAAAAGAAGAAAAGTATACAAATACCACGTATGATAGAAAGCTTGTCAGAATGAAAATTTTACCCGAAAAGTTAAAATATATTTTTAATACAGAATATTGAAAAATATTTCGATTAAAAACCATTAAAATATGACTGTCATTCTAAAATTTATTCTTTTGTTTTCTTAAAAATTCGAATAAAAAAATAGAAAATTGTTTAAATCTGTAATATTGCAGGCACTGTAGCATTTTTCAGAGCACGTTTATCGTATATTTAGTCTACACTTATATATAATTTTACAAACGTGAAATATTATGTATTTGATATTTACATCCTTTGTTACGAAAATGGGTTTCATACAAAAGTATGTTGAATTTATAACACTTCCCCTTTTAAGTTGGAGGTTAAAAACCGAGTAAAAACGAAAATAAAAAGTCCAATTTCCCTTTACATATCTATTCAACGCGTGAATCGTAAATCTGGCCCCGTTCTGCTTTGTCTACGCGGAGGAAATATGCAAATTTTCAGGCTTTGCAGCGCGCTGGTGCAGACGTACTTTTAAGACCTGGTATGTAGAATGAAATATTAAAAGATATTTCAGCACTAACATGTTCTTGTTATTGAAGATAAAGATATAAGAGTGTCTCAAATCATCAATTTGCAAATATAAACGTGTGAATACATTCATATAATACATATTTGTGTAACAAGATAGTTGAAAAACAGACATCTGATAAGTGGTATTTATTATGATCATTTATAGGATCATTATTCAATTTTATTTAGATAATATTTTTTATATATAAACAAGCTTTACTCTTTAAGTAATCGTATTTATTTTTGAAATATTTTTTTTATATATTAATAAAATAATGTCAGTGGTCTCAAACAATCGTGGAAACAATTTTAACTCATTGGAAAATTTGTGTTTAAGATTTTAATAGTCTTAATTATGATTTGTTATGTATAAACTTAGATATATTGCATATAGAGTTAAATATAAATAGTAGTAAATAAATATAACATTAGAATAACACACAAAGTAGAGACGATTCTATAAGAAGCTTTAGAGTCTAAGCCTAAGCACTGAGTTACGCTAATCCGTAATCCTAGGCCGTAGTAGTAAATTTAGATGGAAAGATAATCTGACAGTGAAATAATATTAAGTATAAATATTATTTTTTGTTGTTTGATGCTCGAAAATATAGGTTGTTGGGCAACAAAAAGGTTGTATAAAAATGATAATTGTGAATGATGCTAATTATATAATTCATTCATATTAATTAAAACATATCTTCGAGTGAAAATCGAAGTCACAGCCTGTCGCATATACAGTCTCACACTTGTGCTTCTGCGCCACTACTGGCCTCATAAATCCTTAAAAATAGTGTTAAATCACTCCGTTTTCAATTTTCCTCCAATTTTGGAGCAATTTTTTGTTGAGCTGCCGTGCGCTGCCTCGACACCAGAGAATATTGAGAACTAATTAATTATAATCGCATCCACAACCAGTCACGTTTACAGCCAGAATTTGTTCCCCTGCGCCACGTCTGGCCTCAAAGAAAAAACATCGAACTATTCATATTAATTCATATTTTAAAGCAAGCACCGTATAAATATTAAAAAAATGGACAAGCACATATTCCATCATCTCTCGTATGACGCGGAATAAAGAGGCGAAAATGTTGCTTTTTATTATAATTAAACTATACTCCCGTGGACTTTACGTCGATAATGTAGCGGTTGTTTCAGGCGAGAGAGATTTTAAAATGTTAATGGCGTATTCACAAAGCGTGTGAAATATATTTCCCGGGGTCGCTGGCGAGCTCCGCTTGTCCAACGATGCGTGCTGAGCGCGCACTTTAATTGTTATTATATGAAATAAGGCAATTTAATTAGTGCCAAATATCTATATATTGATAAAAAATATATAGCTAATAGCCTTCCGCATGGTGTGCCTGTAACGCGATGGTTTTGGGTTCGACCTCTACTCGAGGAAGTGAAATATTTATTTACGTTTATATTTGAATTTCTTCACTCTGGCGTCGAGGCAAAGCGCGGCGTTGGTTTTGTCACTCAACACGCAATACTTCGAGAATTCAGCAGAAAGTGGCGAAATGAATATCTTAACACTAGGTTTGTTCCCTCTGCTTACCCTGCTGCGGGATACAGCGTGAAGCTGATTTAATTTGATTTAATTTATTTTTAAAACTTCAATTTTTAAAATATTATATAGGTGGCGCAGTGGCAGCGTCTGAGTGTTAATGTGACGATTTACAGTCAGTGAATAAATAATTTGCAGCGATGCTCTCTCGCTTTGGTCGTTGCCGCCACTCAATATGTAATATCTTGAAAATTGGACTGAAAATAAGGGGCAGAGTGTTTTAACTAGATTCCCCTCATTAATCCTGTTACATTCGGGACACAGCGTGAAGCTTAAGAAAATAAAAAGTAAGTTATATCTACATATAACGTATATACCTATAGCTATGTTGTATTATTAAGACTACCCTTGAACACTCCACCCGTTCCTTCGTTAATTAGAGAAAGATCCCAGGAGCTGGTTATAGAGCTCATTATCAGCGATACAAGGGGATTGTGTACAACGATAGATAGAGGCGTGCTAACGAACGCCTTTGATGTTTCAAATACTTAACCTTCTTGTATTGATTCCTTCACGTCGATGTTGCCAAATATAAAATTGTGAATAGAAAATAAAAAATATTGTTTTTGTTGAAGCCGTATTGGCGCAGCACAAGCGCGTGACTGTAAATGCGACAGTTGTAAGTTCGATTGTCGAATTATTATTTATTGATATTTGCATTTCTTCACTACTATATACGAGGTACTGCATGAAACTGATAAAAAAGTAAATATGAAATATTATTTTTTATTTACTTTTAAAGAAAAAAAAAACCCTTATAAGATCACTCTCTTCGTCTGTCTTTCTTTTTGTCTTTCAAGCGCTTTTATCTTAAGAATACTTAGAGATATCAAGTTAAAACTCAAACCATATATTTAGATCTACGGTGTCGTGACTTTCTGAAAAAATAGTATTTCTATATTTATTCAAAAAAAAGATTTGGCCGTTTATATCGCAAAAAAATCGCATTTCGACGCTAGTGGGAATCAACATTAATAGAGTACTTCTAGTTGATCTAGAACTATGAAATTTAGCAGCTAGCATCTGCAGTTAATATTTGTTTAGAAAAATTTCTGAAAACTATACATTTGTGGTTAAATCCTAATAATAGCTTTAAAAGGGGGGTAAAATTTTTTATTAATGCCGCTACGTCAAGTGAGGTATCAGATAAAAGGGTGGCTAAGCTAAAAAACTCAACTTCAGAAAAGCTCGAGACCTCCAATTTTTGTACGGAATCCTCGGTGGGAGAGCCCCACTCGCGCTTGCCCAGCTTTTTAATCATTGATTAGATCAATTGAGGTTAGTCGTGGCGCAGGAACATGAAATGTGTCAAAGCTTCAGGTTGTGAGTTCCATACCCACTTGAAGAATTGAAATATTTCCAATGTCAATGCAACGTCTCTAGGATTTGGCGAAAAATGGAGAACGGAATATCTTAATACTAGATTTCCTGCCTGTGCGTGCGTGAAAAATATGTATCAATTAGATAGGGAACATAAAAAGAAATTATATACACTAAAAAATATAAAATCAGTCCTACATTTTGTTCAAAAGAATATAGAAATAATTCGATTTTATTATGAGCATATTGGTAGCTCTCAATGGCTTTTGAAACAGTCGAAAATTTTGATATTATAACCAATCTGATGCATTAAAAGCTTGTCAGTATAATCCTATTATAATATATTTAAACGTATGAATTTATATTAGTAAAGATAAATGCAGGTTTTTGGTTACGGCAAATATTTATCGCGTTCATTATATATAGAAAACTTTTATACATTTCTTAGTTCTCTATTATATATAGCATTTTGACAATCCTATGTACTCTTAGATTTATTTATGCTTGATTATATTTAAAGACACATAAATTCTTCATGTTATAATATTTCTTTCACTTTGTCTATCCTTTTAATTTAATGTGACAGTAATTTAAATCCATAGTTCGTCTTAGATTTCTCTTTTATTATTTATTTATGATAAGGAAATTATGCTCATAAATCTTTATATTTATAATATATCAGCCGTTTATATCACTTCAGTTCTGGCCGGCTAACTATAGATTAAGTATGTTTAGTTCTTGTTTGGTAAAATAATAATACCAAAGGCAGTACGAAAACGGAAAGGCCAATGGTGTCGGAAATAAAAGGGCGGTCAGAGGGCATTAATTGTCCGGTGGCCGAAAATCAAATTATATCCCTTCGGTGCCCAGAATATTAATCGAATAGAAAACACTAAAGATTTATTTTTATTAGTGAAATTTCATATGAAATTATAAAAATATCATTAAGAAATTTAATATTTAGTTGACTGGACGTGGCGCAGAGACTGTAAAAGCGATAGGTTGTGGGTTTGATTGCCACTCGAAGTAATTAAATATTTAACAATTTTAAATCTTCGCTCTGGTCTCGAGTTAGTTTCCCACTTTTCGACGAATTCTGAGGCATTGGGAGTTGAGTGGTGGAACTTAACGCTGCGTTTTGGATTTAATTTCCTTGAAAGGTAATTGAAACCGTAAACTGTCTAATAATCTAAGTTAAATTTGATAAGATACAGGTAAAAAATATAAGAAGAAGAAAACAATTATTTCAGAAATCTAATAAAATACTAGAAATTTAAATAGAAGTCTATACTGGATGTTTTTTTACTCCAAAGTAGTGTTACGATCCTGAAGCATCAATAAGGCAAAGATCAAATGTACAAATAATTTGATTGTCTAAGCTATTTGTCTCGAGATGGAACTTGAGTCAAGATTAATCTCAAAGTTAAGAGCGATTTATAAACATATTCCCAGAAAGAAAGATTATTAAAAAATATTTTATCGAATCAAAAGGCGTTTTTTGAATGTTCATAAAAACATCAATGAACATTCAAAAAACGCCTTTTAAAAAACTTGCCTACTTATAATATAACTAAAGCCAGTCATACTATCTCTATCTGGTGGTGAACACAAATTATTCGTGGAACGTTTCAAACAACATTTCTACTGTCAAAATTATCTAGAAAGCATAGAAAGGTAGCATTAGTTTTCCAATCTGAACGAGTACCCCTTTTAACAGAGATAGAACTTTCTCCTACTATCCCCTGCGCTTTCAAAGCATACATCAATGGATTTAATATTGTACAGTGAATATTTTCCAAGGATTGCTAATTTTAGTTTTTGAATGTATTTGTTCCTTTGATGTTTTGTAATCCTTTGACATTGATTGAAAAATCAACAATATTTCATTCTATGCTATATGATTTTTTTAGCTTCACCCTGTATCCTGGACATAGCAGGATAAGTTGGCATTGTCATACTCCATTCCAATTAAAACACTTCCTTTCACCACTCTCCTAAATTAATTCTGAAGGCAATTAACCTTCATTTTTCGGATTTTTTATTTACATTTAATTCTTGCCATATTAATTCTTGCCATATTTCATAATTGTAACTCAACGGCGTTTCATAGTAATATCCATACGAAAACTTGAAAAAAATAAAATTATCGAACATCAGAAAGGCTAATAAAATCTATGTATTTTGATTATTTTAAAATGAAACAATACTTAAATCATTTATTATTCTACAAAAAAAAAGGCCGTAAACACCAAAGCTTTATTAAATAATAAAACACGGACTTGATTTAATATCAATAACTCCGTATTTAAGTAGGTTTCGCGTACCAACTGTTTGGTCGGCAAATATATGGGCAATTTACATGCGAGGCCATGTTTGGATAAGGATATAGCAAATCCCATTATAGTGTTGTTTGGCCGAGAACAATGTGCGGCCGCCCCGTGAATGTTACATCGAATGAACGCTCAACGAACGAGTCGAGTCCAGTATTGAGATAAACGAGAGGTGAGCTTGCTGTTAAACAAATGTTACTAACATTTTGAAGTCGTCAGGCTATATTATCCTATCAAATACTGCTTTATGATAATCATTAAGGTAAACATGGCAGACAATGCGATGGTTTTGGATTTTATATTGTCTTTTTTTAAGCGTCACGCTGTATCCCGGGCGCAGCAGGGTAGATAGAAGGAATATTGCTAAGACACTCCGTCCCCGATTGAACGTATTAAATATTTTATTTCCTCGAGTGGGATCCGAATCCACACTCTGTCGCGTTTTCAGTCACACTCTGTACCCCTGCGCCTAGACTGGTCTCATTTTATAATTTTTATTAAATAAGTAAATATCTACTAATAAAAAAAGTCAATAAAAAGTATTATTTACCACTAGGTTCCCTATTCTTATTTCTTAAAAACCATAAATAATAAATGTAAGTCGGAAAAATTTATAATATTAATTGCTTTTGATACGACATTGGTAATAAAGAAGATATTTGTTTTATAGATTTCAAGACAAAAAAAATCTTATGTTCTAAAAAGGCTTATGAACTGTGCACCTAACCTCAGATGATAGTAACGTTATATTTTACTCGAAATGTATCATCGAGTAAGATATTATAAGAGTAACATACATAAGAATAATTAATATTATTCTGCTCTCTGTTACAATATCGAGATAGATAACCAAGCAACTCGGCGACTGAGGTCTAAGCGGCAATCAGTATCGTCTTATTATACAAACGACCACAATCTTGGCAAATAAAAGTATTTCTCCGTAAAAAATTACGAACAGCACCTACTGTGGTGGTCTCTCTTGGTTTTAGTTAGCAATAAAACTCTGCGGTATGGATCTATCGAGATTTGTTATCTATCCTTATTGAGTCAATACTTTCCTGTGAATAAATAAGAAAATAATGTTCGCTTTATTTCTAGAGGAATCTTCTAGCACTAATATTCTAAGAACGAAAATGGTATAAAATTATAAGTGGTAAATTTTTACGTTTATTATTACGTAAAATTGTGAAATATTTATATATATATTTTTGTAAGAAACTTAAATTACTCTTAAAAATTAATATTAATGGGTCATACAATACAGTAATATAATGAAAGCTGAAAGAAGCATACATATAGACATTAAACATATATACTCTATAATTATATCAAAATTCTATTCTGAATGTAGTAGCGGGCAGTTCTTGCTTCAAAAAATATTATTAATACAGATTATGATAAGAAATTATTATTAGTGATATTGGAAAGAGAATTCATAACAAATGTTACTTTGCCAATATCAAGTTAATTAATTTACGTTGGAGCTGACTTACCAATTATAGCGGTGAAGAAAAGTGATGACTGTGCGCTGCTTAATCTCTCTTACCGTTTCACTGCTCCGCTATTAGCCTAATGGACCTTTGGAGATCCAAACAATTATTTTAGGCTGTTGTTTTTAATAAATCTGTTAAAACTTCATTTTAGCTTAATCTAAAAAACAATATTCGATTTTTTGTGTTTAGGATAGCTTATAAAACAATATGAATCAAAGTATTTTTTACGAATTTAATATGAGAAGGGAAAATAAAAGCCAAGACTATTTAAGCACATTTTTAGTTAATTTTTAAATATAAACGCCCCACTTAAAAAACATCTTAATGCCAATAGAGATATTGTAAATTTAACAATGAGAATAAATTTAAATTATATATACGAATACGTCACAAATCAATCCCTTATAGCACGATCATATAAAGAATAAGAATACATTACGAGAATAAAAATATACATGTTTCAGTTGTAGTTTGTTATTACGTAAAGCTATAAATCAACTTTTGTAAAATTGCTTATTTTTTTAGAGATAAAAAATTGTCTCACAAAGCACTGGTATTGTTTTGACATATAGACAACTATACTATGTACTATAACAGTACAAACACGTTTTTGTTGAAGAAATTCTAGTTTCTTTTTTATATATTCAACAATTTTATACATTTTGCTTATAATATTAATTTCATTTTATATATTAGCTTATGTTTTTACCATGTACTTACGAGCATAATACTTTCTTTGAGCTATATATAGCACTAAAATATATTCTATAACTTTTATTTTTAACTAATAAAAATTTCGGTTCGTGGCCATAGACTACGACTGTAAAACCGACAGGTTGTGGGTTTGATCCCAAGATTTCCTAGAGGAAATGAAATATTTGTTTAAATATTTCTATTTTTTCGCTCTGGTATCAACCCACCACTCAACACGCAATGCCTCCAGAGTACGGCAGAAAGTGGGAAACAGAGTGTCTTAGCACTAGGCCCCCTCTGCCTACCCTACTGTGTGGGGGATATAACGTAAATATGATTTATATAATACGAATTTTTTTTTTTATTTATAATTTATTATAATCTTCTTCTTTCTTTCATTATTCTTTTCTATTATTAATACTATGTTGCATTTGTTTAAGAATATTATTCTGTATTACAAATATATTTTTGAGTACATTTTAGTAAAAACGAAGTAAACTAGAATACAGTTAGTTATAAATATTAATATTCGAAGTCAATATAGTTCGAATGCAGTATATTTCTGTATTTACAAGAGTTGTATTCCGATGATAGTGTAAAAGTTTGGCTTTTAGAAACTAAAATTTAGCTTTTGGAAAAGTTGAATTTCAATAACAGTGTTTATTTTACTGAAGCCGCAGTTATCAAAACTGGGGCGTCTATGTTACTGTACCTCAATAATGTATGTTTGTGCAGCTACACTACGCTTATAGAATACATATCTTAGGTATTCGTATAGTACCTAGATATAGAATGAAGGCCTTACATTTTTTAGCTTACTTTACAGTGGGATAAATCATTAAATTAAATTTATTGTTACGTTTCGCAAACTGCTGTATTGGACAATATGGTCAAGAAAATGTTTTTTTTTCTTTACGCCGTGTCCCACACAAGACAGGGTAAAATTCTCATCAAGACGCTTATATTTGTTAACTTTCCGCCGAATCCTGGAGGAATACCTCCAGTGGCGGAGTACCGAGCTTGTCCTCGTTTCCAGTCACGTCTGTTCGTCATTTTCCGTCGAAGTTTGGATGCCTCTTGAGTGGCGGAACTCGACGCCATGCTTTGCCTCGTTTTACTACCGCGAAGAAATGAAAATATAAATTTAAGTAAAAATTTCATTTCGTCGAATGGGGATTGAACCCATGGCCTTACGTTTATAGCCGCACGGTTGTGCCCACATTGCCATGCTCCCACTTAATATCAATTAATTTCAAATATTAATAATAAAACGACATCAATATATAAACACAACACAATATATAAATAAACAAATACAATTTTCTAACAAAATTGGTCCCATGTCCAACATGGTAAGGCATATGGGATTAACGCCAGGCGCCCCGCCCGCCGTGTTCCGCACAGTTTACGGTTATGACGCTGCACTAACAGCTAGAGGGCTGTGCATTTTATGTCTATTATTAACCCGATGGGTACTTGTATCCCCATACGCTTTGAGCAGCATCTGCGGTATGCACTTTATGGATAGATAAAAGTTTCAGGTTTGGATGGATGCTGTGTTGAATTTACTATTAGTAAGTAGTACTTAGTATTGTATAAGCCGACTAATTTGGAGTTTGTTTCAATTCTCCCTGTTGAATTTTGCTCAATATGTTATAATACATTAAGAGGCCGTCGTGGTGCAGTGTGCGATTTACGTAAATACGTAGGGGTTGTGGGTTAAGGTTCCACTCGAGGAAACAAAATTATATATTTTTTATTTTCTTCTTTAAAAAAAAGTTTAATATTTTAACGTAATGAAGGGAAAATTGATAGGTTGACGGTGTGCACACATTGTGGTAGTAGATTTGCTACTCATAGGGAGTAATATTAAAAAGGAAATAAGAGGAACATATTTGTATAACATAATATGTATAACATAACATGTATAACATAATATGTATTTATATATACTAAAAGAGATTTGTTTGCTCACTTCATTCTTAGTAATGACAGCAAATGAAAATCTGTAGAATAGAATTTTCTTGCTCCACTAACAAATAATAAAGATAAAAAAAACACTCATTTTTCAATTCAATCAAACATTTTAAAAAATGATAATATAAAGATAGATATACTAAATGTTATAGAATTTTATTCGAGATAAAATATTATGGAAACTGATTCACATAATCCATATTTTATTACCAAATTAGCTTCACACTGTATCACGTACACAGCAGGACATTCAGAGGAAGCATAGTGTTAAGTCACTCCGTTACCCACTTTTCGTCGAATTCCGGAGGCCTTGGCTCGTTGATGTGTACTGAGAGAACCTGGCAGAAAATAAAAATTAACATTTAAAAAAAAATCATAACCTCGAGTGCGCATCGTACCCACAACCAGTCGTATCGTATTAATTATAGTCACACCCGCCTAGACTGGCCACAAAATGTTTACTTATTACTAAAGTTCTTCCATAATCGTATTTCAGTTACAAAATGACATTTAGGAAGAGCACTCTATCTTGTTAATGGTATACACATAATGAAAACAACATGTAACTTCATATAACTGGCAGAACTTGTACCCAATGAGCCGCAAAGTGCCAAAATTATACTTTAATTATTGTGCAATGTGCGGACATAGCAAGGTAGGCAGAAAGTAACTTTCTATCGGATTCTGGAGGCATTGTATGTTGAGTGGCGGAACGCAACGCCGCGCTTTGGCTCGTTATCAGAGCGAGGAAATGAAAGGATCAAATATTTGATCAATTACGCAATTACTCAAAATAAAGGTCTAAAGATAAGTTTTATTTTCAATACTGTTACTTAAGCCAGATCTACCTTAGAATATTTATAAACTTCTTCTATTCAACTTCAAATCTCTTATCACATAATATTAGAAAATATTTGTAAAAGGTAAATAAATGGTTTTGGTAAATTACAAAATATTTATTGATTATGACGACCCCACCGATATGTTGTCTCAAAAAGTATATAATATTATTATGAATTATACAAAATCAATGAGCTTGCTAAAATTGAGAAAACACCTCTAAATTATACTTATATAGATATTTTTAAAATTTTTAATTTAAATTTTAATATTTTTATACTTCATGGGAATTAATTAAAATAGACTTTTAAATATCATTAGACAAAACAATTGGCTGTACTGTCAGAACTATTTTATAACTCAATAACTTTGATATTTCAAATGTGAAAACAATATTTCCTCCAATAGCTTTTCCAAAAATGTGTTTTACTCATGAAAAAATGTCCAAAAAAAAGTTCTGTCATAAACAAGCGTACTGGTAAAAGTAATAATTCTACGTCAATAGATTTATTTTCGTCGTTCGTTGTCGTGTTTAACTATCCGTAACGGCAAGTTTGCCATAGCATGTTATATATTTAGCATGATAATAATAAAAATTATCTTCATACCCATAATTTAACGTTACAAATAAATAAATAAAGTTTTATTATCAAACTTATAAAGTCATAATAAATTTCTCTCACGTTTCTTTTCAAAGAAATATCAGTTGTAAATATCCTCACTTGAACTAGCGGCCTTAATAACAAATTGTCATCCTTTTAAATCTATTATTTCATAAGATTTAACCATAAATGTATGCACTTGCTAGCTGCCAAATTTTATAATTTTATGTCAACCGGTAGTACTCTCTTAATTTTGATTCCCTTTATAGCATCAAAATAGGCGTTTTTTGCGATATAGACGGCCATTTTTTTTAGGTAAATGTAGAAATACGATTTTTTAATAAATCTAGGTATTTCAGATCTGAGTATATGGTTTGTATTTCGATTCGATATCTCCAAGTGTTCCTGAGAAAAAGGCTTGACGAACACACGGACGGACGTATGGACACTAAGGTACTCTTATAAGGGTTCGTTCATTCCTTCAAAGATATACGGAATAAAGAATAAGTTCGGAAATACCCAGGAAATGAAAACACTTAAAACACGACTTGCAAAGCACAGTATTAATTATACATTTTAAAAAACCTACACCTTCGGAGAGTATCTATCGAAAGATTTGTAAACAAATAAAGAAGAAAAAAAAGGAGTGTTGTGATGGGACTTATTGAAATTTATTTCTACCACACCATTAACTTTACGGTTTTTTTTAAACGCAAACACAACCTGCGAACCTAGTGGAAACTTAGGGGAACCTAATGACACTATATTCCCCACTTTCCGTTGAATTCTGGTGGCGTTGCATATTGAGTGGCTAAACTCTACGCTTTGCTATGCCTTGTTACCACAGCAAGGAAACGAAAATATTAAATATTTCATTCACCTAGTGGGTCCAGTTACACCCCAATGGAGAAAACCGAAGAAAGAAATATTAATATTTGAAAGGATTTGTTATACAGAGACCAGAATAATAGGAATTTTCGTCTCAACTCATAAAATATTTTTACTCTAGCTTATCAAGTTCCAAATTTAATTTATTCCGTAACTAAAAGTTAAGACAACATTTTAGGCACTTATCTCAAAGATGGCTAATTGCGCTACTAACATTTGATAGGACTCTTTCAGAGTTCGCTATAAAAATGATTTAAATTACTTCAAGAGAACTTTCATAATGAAATTTTTCTTAAAGCATTCTAAGCCGAAATTTGCCAATTATTTTTGATATTTAATTTAAAAAAATATTTTTATGATTTTCAATTTAAGCATATTATGAAATGTAAAACAAATATATTTTCATCACTCTAGGGGCCAGTTTTGGCGCAGGGACAGTCGTCTGACTGAAAGGCAGATTGTGGGTACGATTTCCACTCGTGGGAATTATGCAATTGCAATTATGCACTCATTAAGCAATATTTTCATTTCTTCTCTGTCGCTCTGGTCTCGAAGCAAAGTGTGAAGTTAAGCTCCGCCACCCAACACGCAAAGCCTCCAGAATTTGGCAGAAAGTGGGAGTGGGAGTGGAGTGTCATAATAGTAGACTCGTACTGCTTATTCTGCTACATGCGGAATACGCGTAAAGCGTGAAGCTGAAAATAATTACTCTTATTGAGGAAGTCAACGCTTGTTGTTGTCTAGCTAAACCGAGTCTGTTTTTCATAAGCATTCGTCTAAGAGACGATCAAACTTAATTGCACCATGACAGCGTAATTTATGTGCCATTTTACACGCATGTTGTTTTAATATATTAATAATTTATGTATAGCTACTTATATGTTTTTTATTTACGTTTATATTGCCATTTTCTTCGCTCTGGTGTCGAGGCAAAGCGCGGCGTTGAGTTCTGCCACACAACACGCAATGCCTTTAGAACTCAGCAGAAAGTGGGGAACGGAGTGTCTTAACACTAGGTTCCCTCTGTCTACCCTGTAATATGCAGGATACAGCGTAAAGTTAAAAAAAATATAAAGTAGAATAAATATTTGCTATTGTGTACGACAATAACCGCATTAGTGTTAAATTATTGTTATATTATTTTTGCTTATTTTATTAAAAAAGTACTAAAATTTCTATATCATTATTGAAATTTGACTATAATCTGTATTTCTTTCTGCTCAAAGTTTATACGAGTATGTACTAGTGGCGCTATCGCAGTTTCGTCGTCTTCAACTATATTATAAATTATTTTATATTTTATTTAAGTTAGAGTATAGATTTACTAAATAAATGTAATTCAATTGTTTCAATGTTTGCAAATAACGCAATGCTGCAACATAAGTAAAGTTGTTAAGCATGATTAGAAAACTAATGTAATATTAAAATTTTAGATTTGAAACATTTCACGATGTACCATAATAGACCACAATTAGCTGTAACAGGTTAATTGCAAGTTTAATTTCCACTCGAGGGAATAATTATATTTGATTTGTTAACTCTTCTGCTCTCGTAAAGCAGAACATGGAAGTTGTATGGGCATAGTCACAAAATAATCCCTCTGATGTGTCCATAGTCGGCTAAATAGTACATACAATCAAATGAGATACATTTTTTAAATATTTTAATATAATAAATATAAGAAATATTCAAGTGAGCTCTGACCAAATCACCGATGACTTTTATTATCCTAAAAAAATCTGTCACCGAGTCCCGCATGCCTCACTGAAAAGACTGAACAAACGAATAAAACTTTGTAGACTTCTTATTGTTTCAAATTTGGTAAAAAAGATGTCCTTATTTATAAGAAGAACATTTTACAAAGTTTTTCTAACAAAGTCGAGGTTCTAACTTTTTTTTGGCCCAAAGTTTTATTCAATTCGATATTTATTGCGTGACCGACATATTTATTTAATCTGTTATTTCTCATCTTTAAAAGAGTCATATTGTATTTTCTATTTCTAGAAAATACAATAAGAAACATTTTGATTTGATGTAATTTTTTTATAAATATGATTATTTTTGAATTTTGTAAGAAAAACAAATTACTTAATTTATATTATATGCATAGGTACTTAAAGTATAGCTTTCTGGAAGTTCGTTTTTCAATTTTGTCTAATAAGTATTTTTATCTTTAGCGTCACGCTGCCTCGTCACCAAAGCGAAAAAATGAAATATATTAAATACTGGCGGACACGTGCAGCTTCGCGTGCTTATTTGCATCCTAAGGGGTAGAAAACCATGAAACCATGAAATCAATGAAATTTTTATGTCTAATTTTAATTTTTTATAAAATTTTGTGCTAATTTAAAGATTTTTGCATACAAACTTTGAACTCCCCTTAGGTGGTGTCCACATTTTGAAAATAAAAATCTGCCCAAATTTGATGTTTTGCATCTCAGTCAGATACTTGAATTTAAATTGAATACACTTCATTTCTTCGTGTGGGAATCGAAACCACAACCGTCGCGTAGTCACACTATTGTGCTCCTGCGCTGCGACGGCATCATATTCTTTGTATTGATTACATAACTTAAAAAAAACAATAAAAAATATCAGCCTTAACAAACTTTCGTGTAAACTCTTGTTAGCCATTATAATAGTAGAGTTTGAGAATACAAATTAATATAATAAGTCCGATAACGAACTTAATATTCACATCACACGCAACTTCAAGGAAACTCCGCTTTTGTTCCGCTGTAATGGGCCGAATTAACTGCGGAAGTTGCCTCAGAAAAGAAAATGTCGAATTTAGGTAACATCAGACCTCGCGTCATTAATTCCGGACAGAAGTCACCTTCGGGCTTATACATTACATCTAAAGCTACCGTAACGCGATCGCGGAGTTCTTGAGTGATACAATTTGTGCTTATCGGAACTTCATTTGGTTCTTATGATATGCTAGGCTATTAGGAATTTGGTTGGATGCTAAAAATAAATAAAAGTCATAAATAATTATCTATTCTATATATATAATAAAACAGTAAAAGTATTTTGCCTGGACATTTAATATTTTGTTTGTTTCCCATAAATATATATATATATATATATATATATATTTAACTAAGTTCCACCGTCTATCACGTAATAACTAAAAAACGTCGGTCAATAAATTAAAAACAAAGTGATTATATTATATGTAAATAAAATTAATATACTTAGACATAAGAGTGTGCCAATAAATTACGAACATATGTTACTACAACTATGTAAAATAACAAAGGTTTAATAAAATTCAAACATATGTATTTTTCATGTTTAACATATTATAAAATGAATTCAATTTCGAGATTGAAAACATAAAAAGTAATTTGCTCTCAAACGGTCTGCGAGGCACTTGAAAGTAGTTACTGATTAGATACGAGTGCCTCCCTAACAGGTAGTACAGTTCTAGAAGCACTTATACCAATTTCATTTTATTGCAAGAAGCACTTAGGACATAAATTTGACGGTAATTTTTGTATATTTAAAATGATTTTCGCTTTTAAACTTTATACTTTATACAACAAGTGTTACTTTTAAAAATATAAACAAAAATACTATTTCTGTGGAGTTCAAATTACTCGTTTTATTAGTGGATAATTTATTTACTTAGAGCAATGGGAATTATCTAATCCAGGAATCAGTTCAAACCCAACTGTAATACTTTTGTGATCCCATTATTTTCTTTTAAGAGAATATTTTAATAATATTATTATAACTTTTTATTTGTATATCGCTGGGAAAAATGCATTTACTCAGAACGCCTATACGGAAGGGCGGTACTGTGGGACTCACCGGTGAATCCGATCCTACCCACTAAAACCCAGCGGAAACCCTCTCCTCCTAAATGAGACAAGTTATCAAACAAATATTGTTTTCAAAGAAACACGAGGGTATACATTAAAATATATCTTGTCAATATTAAATGTAACAAGACTTAATTTCATTTGAATTCACGATATAAACGCTTGTAAGTAAATTGGTTAGTTTTAAATTGGAAATGTAAAATGAATATTTGAATATCAATAAAATAAATTGTATTAAATTATTGGACGTAATAATGACATGAAATTTTAAACGTTGATCGATACAAAATTTCGTATCCTTATATTGAAATTTGATGGAGCTCAGATAAGTTATCCTATAAAAAGCGCAATCGGTTTTAATTTAGCTGCGTCTTTAGCTAGTGTCTGTTAGCGCGAGACGAATTATAATTTCTATAAATTTATATATGCTTTATAACTTGAAAAAAAAAAGAAAGTACCTAATATAAATGTAACCATTTCAAATAATAACATTGAATTCAGTAACAAAAACGATGAATCCCCAAAGAACAACATTTCACGTGACAAACGCCCTGGAGGCTGCTCGGCCAGAAAAACAATCCGTCGAAAAATATTTTTTTTAATCCGCACCGAAATATTAAGTGCCTCTAGAGACCGCCCGCCGTACCTTTAACATATTAATTTTCCCTTTTCGCTTTTCAGTCACACAGTTAATCTCTAAAGTCTTCTAATTAAATTTACCTCTTTATAGATTTTTTTTAAAAAATATCTTCTTATCTACTTATAATATATCCAACATAAAAAAATACTGTTTCAATAAACTAGGAAATTTTCAAATGTTTTTCTAATTTACAAAATAGTTACTTTGATAGCAATTTACATTTTACAAATTATATTGCTTAATTGAGTTGTAAAAGTATTTCAAATGTATTTATAATTTAACGCTCATTAATTTTCAAGACATGTAATTTTCGTGGCGCAGCGGCACAATGGTGTGACTGTAACACGACGGTTGTGGGTTCGATCCCCACCCGAGGAAGTGAAATATTTATTTATGTTTATAATTAATAATGATTGGCAAATATGTTATCAAATGTCACATTATGCACCTGGGAATTAATTCAACGCTGAAGTTAGACGGTTCGCTTCAGTCGCTGTCAATTTTGATGAAACGACCAAATTGAATCATGTTAACGACGAGCGGGACAACAGAGCCGTGTCCGTCAGCATTGGCTTTTGTATCGCAGACACGATTGAGATTTCCGCTTAGAAATATTATTCATGATATCTATGTGTATGTGTTATTTGTTCAGAAGTTTGTTGTCGGTACTATCGTGTCGCATTTAAGAGGTTTCATGTAAATTTGGATTAAAATATACTCGTATATGAATAGAAAATGTACAATTCTGAACAAGCATGAAAATGAAAATGGAAAAAATCTACTATCTGGTTTTTGCTAGTAAACTTTTCTCGATGTTAATCAGTGACCTGTAATCAATGAAAAGTATGTAGAATGTACTATAGAATGAAAAATACTTGATTTATATTGTGAGTGTTGTTGTCATCACCACTTTAAATAAAACTTCAGTTTTAAGTACTCTATAAAAGCTTAATACAATTATTTTTTTCCCAAATATGAAGAATTCATTGTTTCAAACAAAATAAATAATAAAATTATCGTTGTAGAATAAAACACTATTTGTCAAGAACGACACACGCAGACATGGTCGTATTAAAGGAACACCGCCGCACACACCTCCTTTCGAAATCAAGTCGTAAGTATTGGAAGCTAAGTTCAAAGTTGTTTAACATTTAGCAGTATTTTTATAGTAGTATTTATTCTCGTTATTGTTATTGAAATACAGATATGGATAAATATAGTGAAATGCAAAAAATTCTACATCTAAACTGTTGAGGTATTTTGATTAATTTCTTTAGGTATGGGCTTAAAATATTTTACCCTATATGCTGTTCCCGTAAAAAGAGCACTGCCACTTCCAGCCTGTATATAATTATTTACTTGTATGATCTGCAAATTACATAAAAAAATCAAACACAAGCATATCGCTACATGTGATAAGATAGATGTGAATTGGCCAAATATTTTTATTTCTTAAGACACATGCATGTCTACAAAACAAACGCAAAATGAAATAAAGAAACAAAATTCAATAAAGATTTGATTCAAAATTTTCAAGGCGCAGAAGATATATGAGGATGAAATAAAAATCAAACTTGTGTTGACGAAACATTTCCATTTAACTGTTAAAATCGATACGTTTCTCTCTACTGCCAATCCTGTAATCCTTTCGGCCGTAATAGTCTATCAGAGTGGTTTGTTTCTTCAGCGTAGATTAAAGCTTTAGGCTGAAACTCGGACAAGGATTGACGATTTGGTCTCTTCTTCTAACTTTTTTCGTTGCATTAGCTTAAATCCCTGTGAGCGTACTCCCAAATGGACTGCAAAAGCTCATTTTATTTTATGAACAAAAAATACATTTAAATGATGGTAAATAAGTTAAAGAATAGTTTCTACGGATATAAACATAATGTTATCATTTTAACTATTTCAACTATTCGACATTCTTCAAAAAGTTAATACAGTTTTTGTTTCCTATGGGTAATGTTTGAGAGCTTTGTTACCCAAAATATGTTATATAATAGATTTTTGGCACAATTTTTATAGGTTTTCAATCACCACTGGAAATATTATAAAAACACATAATATTAATTTGTTTTTAAATATAAACAAATTATACTCACATATTTATAATAATAGAATATATAATTTTTTATGGAAAAAGACATGACAAACGAGTGTACGGGTCACCTGATAGTAAGTGATCACCGCCGCCCACGACACCACGTAACACCAGAGGAGCTACTGGTGCGTTGCCAGCTTTTGAGGCGAAACGCAGTAGCATTAAGCCAGTTTTAAATGCCGGGGGTGGTAATGATCCGGTCAAGTCTGCCCATGCGTGTCGCCGTATGCGTGTGCCATTGCTGGCGACGTGACTCTCCCATTCGTACTTTAGTCGCCTCTTACGACACCACCAGTACCAGGGTGATCCTAGTCTAAGCCGGGAACACACGGTGAAATAATGGAAAAATATATAATAAAATATGTTAATATGTATTATTTATCCCTCCACGCATCACATTTTTAATGTTACTTTCATATCTTATACTGGTGCTCGTAGAAATCCTTAAAAAGTTTGGTTATTTTTATTGTAAAAATATTTCCATACTATTATATTTCCACAAAAATATTTCCATATTCTACAATACTAAAAATTATACACTTTTCATATAAAATCACAACGAATAATTCACAAGACGCGGTCTTATCACGGAATCTTAAATTAATACTAGAACAGATGTGTCATAACCGTGGCCAGCAAAATTGGATCTATGTTCGGTGTAATTCGAGTCACCTGGTGCTGCCAACCGCTTTATATCAAGGTTATAAGACAGCTATACCAGTGGAGTGTGGCTGGATGGTCCTCGAGTGAATATACTTCGCGGTAAAATGTTATATTTTGAGATATGCGCACTAGCTTTTTGAATTTATGACCTTAGCATTGTTAAACGTTCTCTTTTGTTTGAAATCTAATCAGAAACCGGGGCACACGAGGTTTCTTATGCATATTCTGTTATGAAAAAGCGGGAAAGAGCGTGAAAGTGTTTATTCTTAACCGACTTCTGTACGAAAAAGAGCTTATCAAATCGACTGTGTTTTTTTATGCTTATTTAGGTCTTGAATCACCTTTATCATCTGGTTGGTCTTCCTTTTGCTTTTAATATATAATGTATATTTTTCATAAGTAATAGAATAAACTGCGTTGTTGACACGTTAAGCCACAAAAATATGAAAAATTTATGATAATATTATAATTAATCAATGATATTACTTTGAAGTTATTTTTAGCTTAACGCTGTATCACAATTCCACTTTTCCATTCCGTTTCCCATTTACTACCAAATTCTAGAGATATTGCGTGTTAAATAGTGGAACCCAACACCGCGGTTTTGTCCGAACGTAGTTTCAAATTATACGAGTATGTTCTAATTATAGTACTAATATGAATTTAAATTAAAAACTTTATCTAATATTGAGTAATGCAAAATGAAACTTTCATTTCGAAAGAAGGCAAATGACATTGGGAATTGAGTCCCCAATGCAATCAACCACCGTGTTTGTAATTTTGAATATATATTGTAATTTAATAATAGTTACTTAGATATTCGAACGAGATAATAAAGGACTTAAGAATATGATTAAGAAAATGGGATTGGACTATATTTTTTTTAATTTCCTGTTTTTATAGCCGAGCTGATCGCGTAAAGATGGTTTCACTGTCAATTTCAGATTGAGTTCTAACACTCAACTCAAGCCACAAAATGACGGAACCCAACACCGCAGAATGTCTAACTGTACAGGTACATTTTTGTATAAGAATGTCTCTGCTTCATAATGAAATTCACAACAAACAAATAAGCAATAAGTACTCCTGAAGATGAGATTTAGCTTTTCAATGATATCCGTCATAAACGTTCTTAAATGATACCCACAATGATTGGCTATGAAGTGTAATATGTGCCAGGATTGTTTACTATTAGAACTGTTATATGAACCAATATGTATTCTATGCAAAATTATGTGTAAAAAACAGGCAAAGAAAAATGATTGAATTAAACGACGGCTAGTTAAATTTTAGTAGGTATATATAACACTAGTGATCTACACGCGGCTTCATCCGCTTAAATTATTGTTATATTATAGTCAAATATCAATAATACAAAATCTTTGCATAAGCTGTAGTCAGCGTAGTCTATGTATAATTCTGATTGTAAGATACGTGAAGTGATACGTGAAGTGTAAGCTTTAAAGTTTCATTAAAATCCGTTCAATAGTACGTATTTGTAATGCAGGGTCACAGGCGTGTGCACAAGGGGCACAACTGTAAATGCGACAGGTTGTGGGTTCGATTCCCCGTCGATGAAATAAAATATTAAATATTTTCATTTCTTCGCTCTAGTAACGGAAAGCGCGGTGTTGAGTTTCACCACTCAACACTCAATGCTTCCAAAGTTCGACGAAAAGCGTGCTCTATAACCTAAATAATGAAATCAAATGGGTTATTTATGAATACGTATGTACTCGTATTTAAATGTATGGAATGGTTATAATATTAATAGGCAATTTACTGTTTATGTCCTCCCGGCAGCGGGCACTCAATGTTACGCGCCTTAGATAACCTGATTTTATTGCCAGTATCTATTTTATGGTTACAGCGATAAAATATGTTCTTAATGTTTAAGTACCTTGTCGAGTTTGGCGTTTGTATAAGAAGCGAGATAAACAAACTATTATAAGAAACAATAAATATTTTAAAAGTTCCTTTAAAATATACATATCTTTTGCAAAAAATGTATATAATGTACTCTTATAAATATTTAAGGCCGTCGTGGCATAGCGGCATAAGGGTGTAGCTGTAACGGTTGTGGGATTGATCCCCACTGGAGGAAGTGAAATCTTTAATTACATTTATATTTCCATTTCTTCGCTCTGGTGGCGAGGCACAGCGCGGCGTTGAGTTCTGCCACAGAACACGCAATGTCTCCAGAATTCGGCAAAAAGTGCGGAACGGAATGTCTTAACACTAGGTTCCCTCTGCCTATCCTGTGGTGCGCGGGGTACAGCGTGAATCTGATTTGATTTGATTTATTTTATATATTTGTTTATTTTCTGTTACTTTACATTATTGGAAAAACATATAAGCTGAAAATATATACATAATTTTATAGTAAGGATAATTTTATAGAAAATTTTACTGCCAATATAAATAAACCCACTATTATAGTAAGAACGATGTTCTACTGCGCCACGGTGACCTAAATAATAATGATCTTTAGAATATTGAAATGAAATTTAATAAAAAATTCACTATACTTATATAGGATTACTTATTCAGCCACCCCAGTGACGTTGAGGTTTTATTGTATGACACATACGTTTCTGTTTTAATCTGTTAATGGTTCCAATACTTTTTAGTCTTTACGAGTATTTGTATGCGGACAGAGTAACCGTTAGGCTTATACAGCAATAGTATTTTCTTAGGAAAGAGCGTAGATTTGAAATGAAGAAAGATGATATATCGACAAAAATCTTGTTTTATATGTTCTGTTCATTATTGGCATCAACATAAAACTATATTATATTATTAGTATCTAAGTATGCAATAGAGTATCTTAATACTTAGGTTCCCTGTACCTACCCTGCTATGTGCAGAATCCAGCGTGAAGCTAAAAATAAAAGAAAAATAAATTTAAAAATTCGTTATTATTATTTTTAGGTTGTGTTTTTGTTAAATTAGGCTGAGTGACCTTATTTAATTTAATAACAAATAAATAAAAATAATATACCGCGGCAAAAGTACCAGACTTTAAGTTTTTACACCGAAAGCTACCAAACTAGAGCGCTCAAATTAGTTAATAATAAATGTTTTCAGTAAGCGATGCCCTCCCTAGAAGTAAGTTAACAATAATAAGGTATTTCAAAAATATGAGAAGATTTCATTTTAGCTAGGTCCTCGTATAAACAATTATTCAATGTAAAACCTACATTTTCATAATCCCTTGACTGTAACATTTTCTTCAAACGAGATTAATTCTTTAATTTTTTTCCTCACTTTAGATTGCATCCTGTTCAGTCTGCTTTGTAGTTTTAAATGTTTTTATTTTGCGCAAAAGTAATCATTTGTAACAGGAAACATATTAAAGACATTAATTTATAAAGGAAAATTATACTGTAGCGTGATTTAACTTTCTTTTTATTATAATAATATTTTTAATATTTGATGAAAAATTATCTTATAATTGTTGGTTAAAAATTACATAGTCGAGTTGAGTCCCACCCTCTGATGCGCAATGTTTCGATATTAGACTACTACAGTGAGAACATGACTGTCATGGCAACTTTTTTAGCAATATTTTATTTTCTATTAAGGTATATAAGTATCACTTTCACGCTATATTCCGCACATAGCATGGAAAGCAGAGGGAACCTAGTGTTAAGACACTAGAACTCAACGCTGCGCTTTGTCTCAACACCAGACCGAAAAAATGGAAATATAAAAGTAAATAAATATTTCACTTCCTCGAATAGGGATCGAACCCACAACCATCGCGTTATAGTCACACCCTTGTACCGCTGCACCACGACGGCCTCCTATTAAGTATATTAATATTTTTTGTCATTTAATACTGTTAAATATTAGCGATAATCAATGAATATTAATTTTAGTAATAAACAAACCCTCATATCGAGTCGAGTTTCACTTCGCCAGTCCGTTGCGTTACCTCGACGGAACGGAAGTGAAGACAGCTCAACGGAGTTTAGTTCCATATTAGTTGACTTTCAATTATATAATTTGATCACCCATCGCTAAATCACTAAGTAATTGATTTGATGTATTATATAGCTTAGCCCACAATCGATTATAGCAGATTAGTAATAACAGCTCATAATATAATTGATCTGCTATATAATCGTATCTGATTGCTTCCAATTTATTTAGCAAATACGGACTTATTGACGTAATATAAAAATTAAAATTTTACAATTATCACTCTATTTTTTTAGCGTCACGCTGCATTGCGCACAGAGGGAACCTAGGGTTAAGACACTCCGTTCCCCAATTTGTACCGGATATTGTTGGTATTGCGTAGTGAGTGGTAGAAATCAACACCACGCTTTGCCTGTTACCAGAGTGAAGAAAATAGAAGTAATAAATAATTCATTCATCTCAAGTGAGAATTGAATGAACCTACAAACTGTGGCATTTATATTCAAACTTTGTGCCTCTGCGCCACGACTGGTCTCATTATTATTTTTTGTTATCCAGTTTATTAATAATATATTTATGTATACCTAGCTCTAACTTTTTAATGAAAAAGCAAAGTACGGATAGACTTTTAATATCATTTAATATATTATAGTAACATAAAGTGCCAGGTCACCACACTTCATATGGAGTATCTTGAATAATTACTACGGAGTGAGTATAGTCTTAACATACTTGTCCTCATTATAGACAAAAAGCTTAAAACGTTAGTGGCTATTTACCGAACATGTTATGTATTAATATCATATTATACACTTATTTAATGATATTCTTATGATTATAAATAAATCATGTCTTATTAATAATATGATGCTTAAATATAACACTAGATTTCTGTTATAAACATTTGGCACCGTGCGTTATCTCTCCCTCGTCGTTTTTCCTAACAGCTACGTTGTAGTCTGAGACTCAACTTTAGTAGAAAAGATCATCTCAGTTTCTTTTAAGTATCAACATTTCAAGCAGTATTTTAAGCTCAAGTAGTGTTTACACTGAGTTCAATAGACCTATGCAAGCATGCAAATCCCCTCCAACATTGCCGGCACGTTACGTCACTTTGATGTCATATATTATCCAAAACTTGAGAAGCTTTATCAACTAACACTAGCTTTGTTTACCGTACAGTAAAAAAGATAACTTATCTTCATGGAATATTTAATGTATAAATATGAGGTCACTGTGGCTTAGAGGCGCAAGAGTGACTGTAACGTGATAGTGGTGGATTCGATCCCCACTCGAGGAAATGTATTATGATTTATTAATATTTTCATTTCGCTCTGACACCAAAGCAAAAGTCCGGCATTGAGATCTACCACTCAGCAAGCAATGACTCAAAAACTTTGGTAGAAAGTGGGGAAGAGATTGTCTTAATATTACGTTCTTTCTGCCTACCCAGCTGTGCGGGATACAGCGTGTAGCTGATTTAATTTTTGTTTTTTTATTCATTGAATATTGGCACGTCTTAGAGTAAGGTTGAGGAAACTTACATTCGTAAAGTAAACACGTTCAAAGGAAACCAAACATGGAATCGTGTTTCGTTGAATTTGCTTGAATTTATCGCGGCTTCATATTTGTTTTGTATTACGTTGTTTGCGCCTGTGTGGCGGATGTGTTTGCTTTATGGAGCGTAAACTGGCGATATCTCCAAATGTTTCCACATTACTTCGGTACAGATAAGTTAACATGTCATAAAAGGCTTAAATTAATTCAATTTCTGAAAATTTTTTCAAAATTGTTGTCAGCTTCACGCTATATCTCGCATATAGCAGGGTAAGCAGAGAGAACCTGGTGATAATATACTGCTTTCTTTATCTTTCGCCAAGCACTGGAGGCATTGTGCATTGAGTGGCGGAATTCAACGCCACTCTTTGCTTTGACACCAGAGCGAAGAAATAAAAATATTAAACACTTGATTTCCTCGAGTGAGAATCGAACCCACAACCTGTCGCGTTTACAGTCCGTTAAATAACTTTATTATTTCTTGTCACAAAAGGTTGATAAAGTACTTTCCGCTATTATCCACCCAATGTAAACGCCGCCTTACCCCTTCAGGGGGTTCAGCCACGTACCAATTATGAGTTTTCGCAGTAACCATTAGTTGACTCACCTCCATTTTCGTAATTACATCAATTGCCTTTAAACGGTATTAACTGTTAAGTACGCTAGCGTTTTCAGTTTTGTACTGGAATAGTTTCTTTGTTTAGAAAGGAATTAAATACTTGAAATTTTCAAACATCAATTGAATTTAGTTTAGATTGAACATTATTTTGAAATATGCAATAATAATGATGGCTACACTTTGAACATTTTTACCTTCGAACTTGCCGCAATAAGAAAATATATCAATTTATATATAAAATATTGAACTCTTCTAAGGATACTTTAATTATTTATGAAAAAAATTGATAAATGCTCATAAATAGTAAAATTGGGGTAAGGGTAGGTCATTTGTAACTTTCGTAACAGCCACATCTTTCCCAAAGATTTCATCTTGATTTCTTTCTTTTTTTTCATTTCATTTAGTACGGTAGGCAGAGAAAATAAAGTAATTTAAATTTCCCTCACTGGAAGTCGAACCGTCAATGCTGCTTTTACAGTCCAACCTGCTGTTTTCACCGCCCCAGTGCGGGCACAAGTGTAAATAATGCAAAAATAATATAATAAAAGTAAAAGCTTTTACAATTTACTCTGTTTGAATGTAATTTTCTTAAAAGCAATTGATGCATCGAATATTACAAGCCATTGTCCATATTAAAGCGCCCGCAGCAAAGAATATTGCATATATATAAGGTTTAATAAGATAATATCGGCGCCGCTATCGTATTAGAAGGGCATTAACATGAAAACATGCCCCTTCGTGCACGGGAAACGCGCAAACTTAAGATAATGCCAAAATAATGTATAACTTAGCAAAAAAAAATTAAATAATGTTAATATGCTATATTAATAAATATCTCTAGTATGGCCAGTGGCGACAGGTGGTGGGTTCGATTTTCACTCGAGGAAATGAAATATCAAAGATTCTCTTTTCTGATGTCCAGGCAAACGACAAACAAATCAATTTGACAACACAACGCGCATTGTCGCGTTACCAGAACGATAATATTAAATATATCACTCAGCCGAATGAAAATCGAAACCACAACCTGTCATATTTATACGCTCGTGCCCCTGTGACATTTATTTTAAATAATATTTTTATCTTTATAAAATGTAAGTCTTGTAATGCTTAGTATGTATGTAAGTGGTTAGATATATTTCTAAAGAAAACGTCGTCTTGTTAATTTTTTATTTTGCATAAGAAATATAAAATAAACATGTACGTACGAGACCATTGTACTCCCACCGTTGAGAGGCTGCGACGGTGAACGCTCTCTAGAAATGTTAAAAGCTGTTATTGTTTTCAAGTTAAAATGAGAAAAGTATTCTTCAGGGATATGCATTTTAAAAATAATTAAAAAAAATGTATTTTTTCTACTTATCTCTTATTATTTCGTATTACAACTTCAACTAACAACTGTACGAAACATCGCTAGTAAAATTGCTTTAAGAGATTTTGATTTGACATTATAATATAATTACTTTATAAGAACAGTGGGCAACGTAGTGTTCTAACACTAGGTTTCCTCTACCAACCCTGCTATATGCGAGATAAATGACTATTCAGGTATCTCTTATAAGTACACACATTTTCAATCCACTGCGCACTTACGAAGTAACCTCCTAGCAGTAGATATCTAACTATTGACAAACCTCTCGATATCAGAAACGTTTGCTTTTTGCTAAGATGTCAGATAGGAAATGTATATGTAATGTGACTTTGACACGCTTATACCGATGTTTACTTAGTAGAATAAAATATTTTATTCATCTAGAATTTTAAAAGCGTTTTTTGTATATCTGTCTCTATTATTTTATTATTAGATAATTTAAATAAATTTATGTTAGGCCAGTGGTGGCGCAGGGGCACTTGCTTGTGAGTGTAAAACGATAGGGTGGTTCAATGGTTTCGATCCCCATTCGAGGAAATTAAATTTTAATATTTTAATTCTCCCAGTCAACTTCGGCGGAAAATGAAGAGCGGAGTGTCCTAACACTAATCTCCCTCTGGCTACCCTGCTACACGCGGGTTACAGAAAGGTAATACATACTATGTGATTATAAAGGATTAAAGCTGGCAACGCACCTGTAGTAACACGTCCCCCGTTTAACAAGGGTGGAACGCCACTTGGGCGGCGGTGATCATTTACCGCTGCCCACGCATCATCAGGTGACCCGTACGCTCGTTTGCCTTTTATTTTTCCATAAAAAACAATAATAAGGGAAAAAAATTCAGAGGCAAGAGGGTGTGGCAACAGAGCCAAGAGCAAACTTCGGTTGACAGCAGAGTATCAATGATACTGCAGGGTCGCGTTAAAAACAATAGGACACTCGGAGGGAATATGTGAACGTGATGAGGCGAAAGAGATATACAGAGACCTCAGCGTGTATAACTTCATTATCTCTGGCTTCTGCGCTGAGAATAAAGCAAAATTTTGTTTTTTCTTCACGGTACTGATCATAACAGGGTAGGGAGAGGAAACCTGTTAAGATACTCTGTTCCTATTAAGACACTTCCAGTTTCCACTAACCGAATTCTGGATGCATTGCGTATTGAGTCATGGAATTTAACGACGCGCTTTACCTTATTACCAAAGCGAGCTAAAGTACGAGTGGGAGAGTCACGTTGACAGCAATGGCGACACGCATGGGCAGACTCGACCGGATCATTACCACCCCCGGCATTTAAAACCGGCGTGAAGTAGTGGCTTTATGCCACTGCGTTTCGCATTAGGTAATGCGTTTCGCATTAGGCTCCGGCGCCCAACCACCTCAAAAGCTGGCAACGCACTTAGTAGCTCCTCTGGTGTTACGCGGTGTCGTGGGCGGCGGTAATCACTTACTATCATGTGACCCGTACGCTCGTGTGCCATGCTTTTTCCATAAAAAAAGAGCTTCAAAAATTAAAAGATTAAATATTTAACTTCCTCGAGTGAGGACCAAACTCAGAACTTCTCAAGATTAGACACGGTACGACTGCCCTCATAAAAAATGTACTGAAAAAATATTAATATTTAGATGAAAATCGTGAAAATTCTTTATGGAGGAAAACATCGTTTGTAGATTTGATTAAAATTCTATCAGTATCGCATAATTTTCTGAAATGAATATTATTTGAGTGGAAGTTTACATTACGTTTCACATTTAACGGCTGAACATCTGGTGTATGAAGATTAATTTAATTAATTAATTTAGACAATTTTTTGTTTATACTAACATTAATAATAAGTCTTGGCATAAGGGTGTGACTGTAACATGACGGTTGTGAGTTCGATCCCCATTCGAGAAAATGAAATATTTACTTATATTTTAATTTTTTCGCTCTGGTGCCGAGGCATAGAGCGGCGTTGAGTTCCTCCATTCAACACGCAATGCCTGCAGAATTCGGCTGAAAGTAAGGAAATCGGGTGTCCTAACACTATGTTCCCTCTGCCTACCATAATTTGTGCGGGATACAGCGTGAAGCTGATTTGATTTGACTTCTATTTTACTTTTGATTAGCTTTTTGACGTTTCAAACTTTTAAGGAGCTTACTTAAGAATTATGACAAAGTAATAGACATTTTAATATTTATAGTCTTTTTCGAACTAATATTATTATAAAAAATATCCTATAGTAAACTTGATTAGAAATTCTTACCTTTTATACTATAATGTGTTTGACCTCACAACGCTAAGTAGAACGGCCAAGTAGAACTATGTGAAAAGGCCAAGACACCAATAACATTTAAGTATTTAATAAAAAACGAATAGTATTTCAACTAATAACATACTTTTAATTTCGGCTGCGAAAAACAATTGTGAACATAAATTCTGTGGTTTTTAATTTTCATGGTGAAACGTCACGCACGTCATATTTTTAAGTAAATATGTCAAGGATAACATACTGTAGTACATTTTAAATTGGAAAATCAATAATAAGAGTTAATATACATGTTTCCATGTCATGGAGATTAAGAGTTGAGCTATTCGTAATTTCGAATAATAAAAATTATGAGGCCACTGTAGCTGAATGGAAAAACTATTGACAGTAAACGAGATGGTGAGTTCAAATTCACTCCGGGGTACGTTGATTCATTTTTTCGCTCTGGAAATAGAAAAAGAGGTTCATTTTCACCTATCAACACAATATAATATGGCAATACAAAATGTAGGACAACTCTATCTTAGAAATATTAAACTATTTGTATATATTTTTATATAATTTATTTATATAAGATAATAAATCCAAATTGTATTCTTAACGATAATCACTATTATGTACTTACAACTAGGTAGCTTTTTTAGCTTCTCGCTTTATCCCGTACACACCAGGGGCACACATAGGGAACCTAGTGTAAAAACACTCCGTTCCCCACTTTCTGCTTAGTTCTGGAGGCATTTCGTACTTACCCACTATATTAAAATTACCAAAGGTATTTAAAACAAAAGTAAAAAAGAAAACAATTAAAGTGTCGGATATGACAGAGAAAAATGTACTATCTGTAATAATAGCCATTTTAAAAAGAGCTCCAAATACCGGAAAGGCCGTGTCGGCAATATCCATCAGAACTGTGCATCTGAAAGCCTTTTGTTCTCGTCTCCTAGGTTATTCACCATTCCGATAGATATCTCTTATTTCTATACATAAATACTAATCTACCATAATTTTATTTTTTTATATAACTTCAATATTGGGAAACGGAGTGTTTTAACACTAGGTTACCTATATCTACCCTGCTATGTGCGTGATACAGTGTGAAGCTAAAAAAATAATTCAATATTGTATAGCAATTTTAATTATGTAATTATTTATAATATTACATATTTTGTTTGACTTTGAACTCGTCAATTGGAAAAAAATATTTATCTACAGCCTATTTGAGCCGCAGTTTACTGTTACTCACCATGTCTCAGTTGTGCTGCGACAGCTAAGTAATCGTTCAGGCAGCATAAGCCATTATTATGAAATAATATAAGCGAAATTAAAAGTCCTCCTTTTCTGAGTTTACTTAAGAATGCATAGGATTGGAACTTTGCGTAAAAAACCTTTTTAAATCTACTTCATTCTTAAGATACATATTTACATTTATAAAGTGATTTATTTGACTATGTAATCTTCTTAAATCTTTAAATCTGAATTTCACTTTCAAAGAAACAACTTAAGGCTGGCTTACAGGGCGAGCTCGCTTTAACGTAATGAACTTTCGAAGGATAATGTCCGAGTTTACCAACAAATATAATGAGTATTCATATATATCTAATACCGTAATGTCACAGCTAGGGCGTAACAGGAAGTGATGGTTCTGTGTTAGAATCACACCCAGAGAGGATACTTATATTTAAAAAAATGTGCTTTTCCATGTAATTGTACAAGGTTTAATGTTGTACGCATTAAGGTTTATAAAACTGTACGTTATACAAAAAATATATTAATATAAAAAATATATTATATGTCTATCAAATATCAAATAATTAGATTTTAGTAAATTTTACAATATTTTCAATATAAATATAATTCGCGTGGCTCTAGCTCATAAACATTTTATTATTAATCAAAATTTGTCGAACTGCGCTACTATGTCGTCATTAGACAATTATTAAAATTTCCCTGTAGCTCTGTACACTGTACGTGTGTAGGATTTGGATGTTGTAGCAGATGTCCCAGTCGTTAAGACCTCAAAAGCAATGTAAAGCGTCGTTGAAATAAAATCCATTTAGCTGAAAAATGTATATTACGTAAATTGAATATTAATATACCAAATGATATGCATATGCATGATTTGCAATAGATTTTAAAGTGAAATACTATTTATTATATGTAGAAGTGAAATCCTAATATTCACAGTATCCGTTTTAATTTTTTAACAAATTTTAACTATTTAACTAAAAAAAAATCAGCTTCACGCTTTATCCCGCACATGCACAACGACGCGCTTTGCCTTGACACTAGAGCGAAGAAATAGAAATATAAACGTTAATAAATGTTTCACTTCCTCGAGTGGGAATCGAATCCACAACCGTCGTGTTACAGCCACACCTTGTGCCGCTGCGCCGACGACGAGCACGACGGCTTTTAACTTTAACGATGAAGATTAACTAAGCCCATTTTGCCCTCAGAACATTGATGGAGGCATACAGCGAAAGTAGGAGAAGGGAAAAAAGAAAAGACCGAGTACATGGCCTACGGGAGCCCGGACCCGAGCATTATCCATATCGGTCCTGAACCAGCCGTTAAGTCGGAAAAGTTCAGGTACCTTGAATCCTTTATGCACGAGTTTGGAGGCATCGATCACGATGTCTAGAACCGGATAAGCGCTACCTGGGCTAAATAGCGGGAGTTCACTAGTGTGGTCTGCGATAGCAGGATACCGCCCAAACTCAAGGGTCTATATACAAGAGCATCATCCGATCGGTTCTTTTATACGAACTATGTTGGATGCAAGTGAGACCTCTTGGATACCCAAGAAAGCGCTGGTTGGATGTCGTGACGCAGGACATGAGGGCCAATGATCTAACCACTGGAATGCATTGCAAGGATTTGCAGGAATCAATGCCAGGATGAAGAAGATTAACTAAGCACATTTTATGAAGCCGACTGCGTAAGTTAGTAATAATCCTCTAGCTCTTATTGACGTTCCATTGAAAAAGAACAGACTTTTTATGTTCACTCAATTTAGCTGCCCGATGAGATAGAAATGCGGGTGAAAGCAGATTTAATCGGAGGACAATCCGACATTATTTTGGTTTGGCTTTGATGTGCCACGTCTTAGTTGTTTCCAGTTCAATTGACTGAGTCGGTCGAGTATCTGTTATTTACTCTTATTTTTTATACAAAAGGAATAAATATCTTATATTTTTGAAGATTTATATGGAATTATGTTGCTTTATAATATTATATTGTTTTATTATTTGTTATTACTTGCTGATATAGCTATGAGCTATATCAGCTATATCAGTAATATATGTAACCTTTGTAAAAAACAGCTTCACGCTGTTTCCCGCTCACAACAGGGTAGGCAGAGGGAACCTAGTGTTAAGACGCACCGTTCCCCACTTTCTGCTGAATTCTGGAGGCATCACGTGTTGAGTGGCAGAACTCAAAGCCGCGCTAAATTAATCTTTGTAACCTATTTTAATAAATTTATTATACTGCGTTCATTACGTTGAAATATTACTGCAAATTAATTATTTATCTTATATTACGTCTAATCTCATTTGTTATTAACATATCTATATAGTCATATACTTAAATCTGAAATCCAATATTCATCAACTAATATGGTGGTGCAGTGGGATAACGTCTAACTACAATTGTAATGATTTGGGGTTCGATCTCTACTAAAGGGAATAAATTTATGTCACTCATTCACTCTGGCAGACAAAAGGCTGCGTTGAGTTCGGCCACTCAACACACAACATTTTGTATTCGGATGGTAAGCAGAAAAGGGATACAACGCTATACAAAAAAATATTAAACACAATTGGTTATAATATTATATTTAAAATATAAGCGAAAGAATTAATTAATTTTTATTTTCAACTAAAAAAAATAAAAGTAAAAAATGACGAAAAGAATTAATTATATCTACCAAGATTTTACAAAGTGCAAAAAATTATGATAAATAATATTTTATTTTCATAAATTTTCATCATTCAAAACTACATTGTTTTATTCTTATTAGTAGTGACTCTTAAGTACATATATTACCTATTTATAAATATATTACCTTGTAATACTACCATCAGATGTTAGTACGAATTTCTCTAAAAAAAAGTTTTTGTACTTTATGCCGTAATGAGCAGAGTACGAAACCGATCATTCGTAAACGAATCTAATTAGATTTTTTTTTGAAGTTAAAAAAAATTGAATTAATATTAAAACAGAAGGTATTTTTTTGTAAGTATATATGTATAAATGCATGTCTACAAATGTATATACGACGTGTGTTCAAAAAGTAAGGTAACTTTGTATTTTTAAGAAAAAATATTTATTTATTTATCAATATTTATGTTGTCCCCTTCAAAGTAATCCCCCTCAGATACAATACACTTATGCCAACGGTTTTTCCAAT
>DWGR01000101.1:0-34204 GCA_018247715.1 Heliconius burneyi
TAGTGTTCAGACACTCCGCTACCCACTTTCCGCAGAATTCTAGAGCATGTTAACTGACGTAACTCAATTCCGCACTTTGCCTTGACATCAGAGCTAACTATCGCGTTTACTTTGTGCCCCTGCGCCACGACTGGAATAAATTGTTTGTTTAATCTTATTTATGTTCTTGCGCGCTATTTGTGTTCGAAGCTTTACGCTTAAGCAATATTGAGTTAAAAGCTTGTTGAAACTTAATTGAAAAGATTTCTTAAAAAAATATAAAAAATCTATTTAATAGATATATTGAATGTATCAAATTTATTTTTTCTTAGAGTATGAATAATAATAAAAAAAAATCTAGCATTTTATCGAAGTCGTTTGACTAAGAATTTTTCTTTAATTATAATCATAAGAAAAACATATTTTTGTATATAAAGTTTGAAACGAGTAGGTATGTTATATTTACACTCACAAGCCTCAAGCAGCTAAAGCAAATGGTGAGTCTACTTCATTTATTGTATAAAGGCATATTGTAGTGTTAACTAAATTACACATCGTAACCTCATTTCGTTTTCGAGAAGCGCGTACATAACGCAGACGCGACTACATAATGTGGTTAGTAATGTTTAAACAAATTATTTTATGATTTCTTTGTACCGAGATCAAACACGGAACTGTTTAGTTTTAGAAAAAATTACGCAAAGCATGTGTGAATCATTGAATAAATACATTATGTTAAACGCATTGTTAGCACGTATCGTACCTAGGTACTTATTAAAGTACCTACGCTTAGAATAAGATCACCCTGGTACTGGTGGCGTCGTAAGAGGCAACTAAAGTACGAGTGGGATCATTACCACCCCCGGCATTTAAAACCGGCGTGCTGTAGTGGCTTTATGCCACTGCGTGCGTATTAAATAATGCCGGGCACCGGCGCCCAACCACCTCAAAAGCTGGCAACGCACCAATAGCTCTTTGGTGATACGCGGGGTCGTGGGCAGCGGTGATCATTTCTCATCAGGTGACCTTTACGCTCGTTTTCCATGTCTTTTTCCATAAAAAAAAAGATCCTAAATAAGTTCATTATGGTTATTATAGACTCGGTGCTGCCTCTGGATAAATTATTCTGGATGAATTAATTAAATTTTACTTTATCTAAAATACAAATCGCTGGGCTAAATCGTATGAATCAAAAGTAAAAAAACATCATGCTTAATTTCCACCTATAATTTCCAGGCGGACGGTGCAGCAGACGCTCAAAGATGGCTAGCAGCTCTCAGGAGGCATTCAGCGGAGCCTCCGCCTACGGAACCCACACTACCTCCCGCGCCCGCGTCTGCCCCGCCTACTACCACTACCGCGCCCGAGTGCCCTTCGCCGCTGCCGCCACAACGTGCTAAGAAGATCGGTAGGAACAGGTCGCCTACCGGTAAGTTTATTTAACTATTATGGCGCTTATTATTAAACTTAGTGCGTAAACCATCACTCAAACACATTGTGTGCTGACTATGCCGTATCTTCTTTCCAAAGCGAAGATACGAAAATAATTCATACCTTGAATAAAAATCGAACTCAAAACCGCTGCGTTTACAATTAGATGCTACCCGACTGCCACAACGGCGCCTAACATCTATTTGTCTCCATATATAAATGAATATAACATACATTATTAGTGATTCTATTTTTTCCACCAGGTCCCCCAACCCCCACCCTCCCATCTTCCCCAAAGAACAAAACGTGGAAGGGGCGCGTGGCGAAGCAACTACGGCGTATGCATGGCGGCGCGAGCACCACTCCCCCGGTTACAGGGTGGCTCGGCGCGCCCCTCGAACGATGTCCCGCTGATGTGGAACATCCGAACGTACCGAGGGCTGTTACACTGCCGGCTCAGGCGGTTGAGGTGATTTATTGATATCTTATACTAGCTTTTTTGCGACTTCGTCTCCTTAGCCAAATGGAAATATTCATTTAAAGTTGTTCCAATTTGAACCAGTAGTTCCTCAGACGATCGCGTTCAACCAAACAAACTCTTTATTAATAATTTTAGAATTGATCTACATCTTTAGATTTATCTATATCTTTACATCGAATCCAACAAAGTCGCTTCGCATCGATTTACGCCTATTATTTAAAAACTATGATTACGCGTAACAATGTGCCAATATTCCTATTAATGTCTTTTTTCTTACACTTATACTACTTAAAACATTAATATTTTTAAAATAACCTACCATATTCATCATAAACAGACATACGGGCTAAGAACAGTAGGCGTATACCGGGTGCCCGGTAACGCGGCTGGTGTGGCGGCACTCGCGGCGGCTCTGGACCGAGGGGAGCCCCCGCCCGCCGCCGACCCCCGCTGGGCTGACGTGCACGTCGCCTCCAGCTTACTGAAGGCGTATTTACGGAGACTGCCAGATCCTATATTGACGAAGCATTTGTATCCGGCTTTTATTGGTGAGTGGGCGCTTTTTTATCGTGAAATATATGTAATATTTTGTTTTAATTTGAATTCTTAAAGTAATTTAATTTACATCTAAATTTTTAAGTTGTAAATATTATTAGAATAAGTATCTTCTCACTTATCTCTCCCTTAACAGACTATTAATGAAAGTGTGCTATAAGAAGATAGAAGTGTTAATAATAAACTAAATTGTCTTACAGCGGCTGACAGGTCGCCAGAAAGAGCCCGAGAACTACGACGTCTCGTCCACGCTTTACCCGCCGCCCACTACGCCACTTTGCGTTATTTAGTACAACACTTACGTCGTGTTGTCGCCCACGCCTCCTGCAACAAGATGGAGGCGCGTAACTTAGCTATTGTGTTTGGACCGACGCTTGTGAGAGCCGCCGGCGATGATATGCTAGCCATGGTCAATGATATGTCTAGCCAATGTCGGATTATAGAGTCTTTTTTGACACATGTAAGTCGTTTCCTTTTGTTCTGAGATTTTTTTTATTTATGATGTAATTTATACAGAGAAAGTTACATTGCCTCCCTGCGTTCTTAACTTTTTTAAAGATATAGCATATTTTTCTCTAACTAGTAGAATATTATTTTGAAAAACTATAATAATTATTATTATTATTATAAATCTATTTAGCTAAGTAATCTATGCTAAATAATAACAATTTACAGTATGAATGGTACTTCGAAGAAGAAGAAGGCTCGCCGCCTGCGGAACCCCCCATCCCGGAACCACCCGCACCCGCCTCGCACGACCTTCTTATACATAATGTCAAGAAAATCGAAGGTAATATATTTCTATAGATAAAATTCGATAGAATAGACAATATGCATTATGAAATCATATTAGTATAAAAACATTTTGAGAAAATATTATATAAATATATATTTCACTATAACCCATTAACAGGCAAAGACGTATCAACCAGGGACATAGTGTCCTCAATAATATCGGCCGCAAATCGCAAAATTCAGCGAAAGCCACGTAAGTCGGACAAGAAGTGGGACGAGAAGCCGCGCTCCCCCGCCGCCTCCCCGCCGCGCTCCCCGCTCGCGCCTGCGCCCGCCGCGCACGTCACCGCGCTGGCGCACTACGACGGGCTCTCGCACTACATGGACGAACAGGACGGTGGGGACAATAAGTGAGTATTTGTTTATTTTTTGGCCAATTGTCGGTACATTGCGTTTGGAATGGCGGAACTTGGTTCGGAATGGCGGAACGCTACGACTTGGTTTTTAACCAGAATGAGAAAATGAAAATATTAGAGTGAAAAAATAAATGAGTTTTGGTTTTCTTTAATGTGCAGAAAAAGCTTGCTTAGCCCATGAGCCCGCTGCGCTGACTTATTTATGAATGAATAAGATATGTCCGACGAATATTTGTTATGAATTTTGATTTGTATTGTTTGTGTTTATTTCAGAGTTGATTTATCATCAGGAACTATAGGACGGCGGCAGGAGATATCGCGGCTCAATAATTTCTCTATCGATGGTGCGTATCAAATTCAGTTCTTTTTTAATTCGAGAGTCTTAATCAAAAATATAGAAACTTTCACAATAAATGTAAAGTTTCTTTTTGTTAGATATATATAATAATTGAAATTTACTGTACTAGTCATTTTGTTTAAATTTCCCTGCCTTTTGGATCCTACCCAATACTAGTTTTATGTTTATAACTAAGACATACACAATTTTATCAAGGTATTGGCTATTTTATGTAAGTTGCTATCGCTTATATCGTGTACGTCTTAAATTTTGTTTGAAGTGTATGTAAATTTGTATATTATTTGCTCTATTAGGTATGCGGTTCTGACGTCAGAGAGTAGATACAGCAATCCATTTCTTTTATCCACATTCAAAGGTATAGGAATGTGAGAGTTTTACAAGTGTGTGTGTTCGGCGTCCTACTACCAGTGTTAGTTTATGTTCACTTTGTATCAAATAAAAATAATGTTAAACAATAAAAAACATCTATAACGATTCATAAAAAGAGTCGCATATTACATGTAAAGAGTGAATGTAGACAATGCCCAGCGTCTCTCATTATAACTAACCAATGCTTCTAAGCGACGACTGCTGACAGCACGGCTTGTTGGCGCATCGTCTAGACTTCGCCTCGCTGTACAAATTCATACCTTCATACACTCGCATCATCTCGTGTCAGCTCTAACTCGCTTCCGATTGTATGTTATCTAACCGTCTCCATCATACTAAAGATCCGTCTTCCCACAGGAGCCGGCGACCTGGTGACGTCCCTGACGAGCACGTTTGACCAGAAGCTGCGCACGCTCAACAATTCGTCGCCGCTGGACGACGGCAGCATCCCCTACGCCGACGAGTGCCAGGACGATGACGAGGCCAAGTCCAGCTCGTCGCCCTCCGACGCGGGCTCCGTGCGTGGCGCCTCGCCCACGCCCCGCGACCCCCGCGCCCCCCGCGCGCCCCGCGCTGACATGCTGAAGGCCGCCTGGCTGCGCTCCGCCTCCTCCTCCTCCGACGAACACGACGCGCGCTGGCCCGCGCCGCCCCCGCCTCCTGCGCGCCCCCCGCAGCCACCCGCGCCCTCCCCCTCCGCTGACGACTCCGAGAAAGAGAACCGCGACGACGATAAGGACGTGGACACACGCTCACAAACCTCAGACGCGCCCGACAATGACCGCGCCCGTTACGCTGCCCGCCTGCAGCGCTCCGAGTCGCTATCCAAGGGCGAGCGCCTGAGCAAGCTGGAGAAGGGCGAGTGGAATGTTGTGCGGCGGCGCGAAGCTAGCGGAGGAGGGGGAGGGGGCGCCTGGCGCTCCACCAAACTCAAGCGCAAGAACGGCATGCCGGAGCGCGGCATCAAGCGGCGCCACACTGTGGGCGGTACCAAGGACTTCGACAAGGACGGCTGGGCAGCACGCCACACTCGCACCTCCTCGCCCGACCTGTCGCCCGCGGCCTGGCAGCCCGCCTGGCGCCCCGTATGCCGTGCGCCCCTCGAGTCCCACGTCTAACCCCCCGACCCCTGCCCACACCCACCCACCCCGACCGAGCCGACCCGGCTGAGACCGAGCTGCAGAGGCTACCGTTTGATTCGATTCATTTGACTGAATAGATTAAGTCACAAACCTTTATATATATTTTTAATAACGAAAATAATACTCAAAAAACCCCCGCTACTTATCGTGTTCGTGTTTCGCGCATTTACAATTCTTACTCAATTTCTTAATTTGATCGAAATCTAATATAGTGACCGGTACTCCCGTGTTAGGAAGCAAGAATGCTTAATTGCAATTTAATCTATTGAATTGTGCAATACACTTATAATTAATTATATGTAATGTGGATTAAAACAGAGCATAGATGCTAAACATTAAATGAATTAGTACGAGCGTTGGAAAACCTAGCTCATTAAATAATGCCAAAGAGTGATAAGGACAGCTCTGCTGATAAGAAACAATAGCAAAGCATTGGTGCAGGGAGCGATAAGAGGAAAGATTTATTAGGTGTAAAACAACAAACCGCTGTCATCAATATGGACATAATATTTTCTATAGTAATAGATTGTGCGTTAGTTATACAATAAGTATATCGAAACCATTTGAGTCTATATTACTTGTAAGAAAGACTCCCGCAGTAGGTTCTAAACTAACTACTATTAATGGAATCGGTGGTATTATAACTAAGTGTTTAAAATAAACAGCATAATATAAAAAGGTAAGTGCTAAAGTAAGTGCTAATAGTATGTAATTAGTATGGAATTTTGTTAAGGAAGCTCGAGGGCTTCTTTTAGTGTCTTAGTTAAGACCGGAACTGTAACACCATAATAAATTTTAAGTACTGTTCTAATATAAAGTTTTGAAGTTTAAAAATAATTTAAATGTAATATGTATACACAATACATACGCATCACCACTTGCCTTCGCCGCTATTGAGATCAAATTATAAGCACAATTCTCGATTATTAGTAAGTAATGAATTAACAAAGTTACCATCTAGTGGTTCTTTTGGCGAGAATTATAAAAGCTATAGATATTACGAAAGCTGACTAGCACGAATGTATATTTCGCAATTTTAAATTTTGAGCGGTGTCAAGTATATTGTAAATAATAAGGCAGGCACTAACGCGAGGTGCGATACTTCAGTGATAATGTTTGAGTGATCCCTTAGACTTTGTAAAAATGTACATGTTCTTTTATCATTAATTTATATTAAATTTGTTATCGTAGCTATGTTGAATGCGATTATTTTTTATTGTTTTGTTTATATACAAAAGTATTTTTAGGCTAAATTCAAATTGTTATTTATTTTGAAAATGTGTAAAACGTGATTCGGCTTTAGACGACGACTAGTGTAAATATTACGCTCTTAAATGTTTTAGATTTCCGTTCATTAATTTTTTAAAAAATTTTATACCATTTTTAAGTTAAGACGATCTCAAATTTGTTGAATGTTTGCAAAGCGTTCCTTTTAAAGTTTTATTTGTAAATATATCATTAACGTAGGGACTATGGATTTTACAAATAATTTACGTCGTAGAAGCGACGGAAGCGCGTTAAAAGCTACCGTCAATATAAGTCAATGTAATGAAGAAGTTTTATTGAAAATAAATGTATTCATGCTCTTCGTGTATCCGCTATGAAATTCAGTAAACACTTTTAAAGACATATTGCAAATGTGGCTCTGACCAGATTTACGTTGTCATTGTGTATATTTTGGAGTAATGAAAATAAAATATTGAAGCAAATTATAACTTTTGTATTTTTTTTTTCCTATTTATTTCCTTTGCTTATAACCTTTCATGTAATTGAGTGTCAAAACAAAGATATTATATTAATTACTAAACGTATATAAAAATTATGAATGAATTTTATTTTATAATAAACAAGCACTGCAAGCAAGACTGACTGATTAGTGTACTTCTATATCAATTAAAATATTTTTGATAAATCCTTCACAGAAAAGTTACTCTTTTAACAATCTGTTTGTCTATTGTTTGATTTTTCTTTGTCTTTTATATTTAAATATTTAATATGAATCATTGCTAACAAAGGTTTAAAATGGCATACAAAATAATTTGTAAGGTATAATCAGCGCTATAGCAGGGCAAAAACTTAATGAGTTATGAGAGGTACGCGCGGACATTTGCGCATAAAACGCTCGATCAGTATTAAAATCCTATAGCGTTTTACCCCTCGTTTAGCAAATCACCCTTAAATATTTATTTAAACATTTGAACAAATTTATGTTGCAGTAAATTACACAAAACGGAAATTTGATTAGGATCTCGAAATATCGAACATTTATGTAGAGGAAAAATATTTTTTCTATGGAAAGCTGTTTTTCTTTACGCAATTACATTCATTGCGGACAGTTGGCTTCCTTTCACTGTAAAAATACAATTGATAAGAATAAAAAAATTGTTTGTATACCGCTGACAACTGACCGTGTAGATAAATATAATAATAATATTATAGCTAAACTTAAATACCTAAAATATAAAAATAAGCCCAATTTACTATATGGAAATTTTTTCAATGTTATTAAAAATGAGTTTAATGCTATATTTACTTCTAAGACTGTTAATTCCATGAATTTGTTGGCATTTAATGATTGCGCGACTGCGGAGATTCATAAAAGTAGACAAAGTTTATATTAACTTTATAGTGAGAAAGCACATAACCATAGTGAATCATTTAATTATTATGTTAGGGTCTGTTCCAAATTGTTTAAAAAGTATGTGCCATGGCAAAATCTTTACACATTGAAAATAGAATTAAAAATTCCCATGATCAATCATGATTTTTAGAACACCTAACACAAAAATTACATAAAATTAACATGTTAAAGCCGATGTACTCCTAAATGGTGAACCCGTAGATCCTATCGATTCTACGGTATTTCTCAGTATCACCATAGACTCCTAATTACAATGGGGACCCCATATTGATGGATAGGACTTAGCTCAGCAGCTTTCGCGGTCAAAAAAACTTGATCATTAACTGACGTGAAAATGGCTCGACTTGTTTACTTCAGTTACTTCCACAGTATTATGTATCCTATGGTATCTTACTTTGGGGTAATGCAGCCGGTATTCAAACAATATTTGTCCTGCAGAAGCGAGCTATTTGTGCAATCTATAATTTAGGCCCCAAATACTCCTTGAGGCAAAAGTTTAAAGAAATCAATATATTGACAGTTGCATCTCAATATATTTTTGAAAATGTAATGTATGTTAAGAAAAACATTAATGGTTTTACCAAAATTGGTAATGTTCATAATATTAATACTAGAAATAGGTTTAAACTTAGTGCACCTGTGACTCGATTGCATCGAATCCGTAATTTTTTACGGGACAATGTGTACGCTTTTACAATAGGATCCCAGAATCGTCAGAGATTTTCCTATATCACGACTTAAAAAATTGTGAAAAGACGTTTGTGTGTTAAAGGCTAATAATAATAATATGACACTTTATTGCACAAATAAGAAGAAATAAGATACAGTTCATAATAAATATGATTAAACAAGTGTGCAATGGCGGCCTTATCACTAAAAGTGATTTCTTTCTTGCCTGTAGGCAAACAGCGATTTCTTACAGGCAAGGTCATTACCAAATTAATGATTTTATAGATGATAATACGCCTTGGAAATGAAATGCTCGCTCCAGTCTATTTCAAAGGTATCACTGCTACAAATAATTCAATATTCTCGTATTGTATAGAAATGATTTTAAAAAAATAGACCCGCTGAGTTTTTTGTGCTGGCTCTTCTCAGGTTTGAGGCATTGACTTTAGTGAACTGGTGGTAGAATATTTGACTTTCAAAAAATGAAGCATGTAACTTCTTAGTTTGAATAAAATTATTTAAATTTAAATTAGGAGCTGTCCAAAAGTAAAAATTGGTTTTAATCACGCACAAAATTAAATCTTAATTTTAAAATGATGCTAATATAACTAATGAACTATATATGTATGATCAATCATATATGCGCAACATAACTATTTTTTATGCCTACGGAGGAATATCTGTGCTAGCACATGCATAGCAACGTATGCTATGGTCCTCTGATATGTCTTGGTATGCAAAAGAAACAGCGTAGCGGACAGCACACAGTCTTTTGGAATGCCAGCGTTCAAGGACATATATTGGGAGTAGAAACTGCCGACAGCTGTTTGACGCTGCTGTCCCTTGCTTTCAATAGACGCAGCCCAGCGGAATCTTCGCCTTTCTTTGGAATCGAGTGGATAAGATCTCTCTTCTATGAGTCTGCGACTGCTGGCTCAAAAAATCAAATCATGACTACATGAACTAAAGAACTGATTCCATCCAACCCGCTCGACTTGCGGATCTCCAACGAAGACAGAGCTCGCCGAATAACTTTTTACCTGAACTCAACGTCAGGTATTAAGCTCCGGCAATGCAAAATGACCAGAAACATTGTTCCAAGCTATCCAGTTCCAAACATGTAACTCTCAATTTTCACACAAATTTTAGCGACATGCTTAAACCTTGATCTGGCAATTTGTTAGACCAGTGCTTCGGACCAGATTTGACTGAAAATTGTCTTTACCTCTATGTAAACGAATATCTTGGTCGACTCTGTAAAAACCCTTGTACCGCCTTCTATGAGTGTCAGCTCAATTTTGTGCTGTAACCCGCATGTAGCAGGGTAGACAGAGGGAGCTTATTATTAAGACACTCCGTTCCCCACTTTCCGCTGAATTTTGAAGGCATTGCGTGTTGAGTGGCAAAACTCACACCAGTAGCGTAGCGAGCTTAAGTCGCGCCGGGGCAAAAAACTTTTACAGCGTCCCCCAGGCGAACATAATATAATTTCATATGTATGCTTAAATAGTTTTGTTGACTATTCGGCTCCCCTATATGAGCGGCGTCCGGTGCATGATGCTCCTGTCCTCCCTTGCCCTCCCCTCACTACGCCACTGACTCACACCGCGCTTTGACTGGACACCAACGGGAAGAAATGGAAATATTAAATTATGAAAATATTTCATTTCGTCTAGGGATTGAACCCAAAACTAGTCGATTTTACAGTCATGTTTCGTGTCCTTGCGTCACGATTGAACGCCTCTTGAAAAATTCTTAATTTTGTCAAATCCTGAAAGTAATGAAAAAACCGGAATACCGGAATTTTTCCGCAGTCAGTATCGAAAATACCAGTTTTGCTTGAACGGTTCGATAGTGCGACCCTTAGGGTAAACGATTGTGTTGGTCAACACTTGGCAACTGGCAAGCTTCACGAGCCTATAAGATAAAAAATAAAATAGAATAAGATATTTATTATTTATTATCTGTAGCCAAACACCAAACATTTCCATTGACAAAAGAGTTAAGAGCGCAAACGCCCGCCATTCTTGTTTGCTGTCAAAAGTCGTAATATTGTAATGCCGTGAGCTCGTTGATATTTTTTTCATTTAAAAACATTTATACGCCGACTTATATGAGTAGTTAGTATTGAAGTAAATTTTCATCATGTCTAATATATCTCTTGATAAGGAAACGTTTTTTAGACGTATGAAAAGGCTGTACGCGGCATGGAAGGTTTGTCACAATAGCCACGATATTTCTTATGCCAGTTTTGAGTATTTTTCACTTATTAGTAACTTTACCTTGCAGGCTGCAGCTGCTGATTCTAAAAGCGATGATGTATTAGCCAAGATTGATTGCTTAGTTTCTTGTGTGGGGGTTGACGAAGACACGCTTTATAGTAAATCAACAGCGTTACAGGTTCGTTTTCGACACTAATGCAATGTGCGCATAAACATGTTATTTAGATTTAATTATATATAACATTATAATTTTACTTATTGTATTACGTTTTATTTCCTAAATCCAGTAAATACGGGAAAATATTTAAATTGTTTCCTTATTTAATTTTATTATTTTCACTTCCACAGACTTGGCTTTTTGGATATGAACTACCAGATACTATAACAGTTCTTACAGAGCAGTCTATGTGCTTTTTAGCAAGTAAAAAGAAAATTGAGTTTTTAAAACAAATTGAAAATGTCAAAGATGAAACAGATTTACCACCTGTCAAATTGCTTATTAGAGATAGAGTAAGTGTAAATGAATAACAAACTTCTATAATTATTTTACATATTTATATATTTAACCTAATGTTTGTTTGTTTTATCTTTAGAATGACCATGACAAAGAAAACTTTAATAAACTTATACAAGCAGTTAAAAAGTCAAAATCAGGAAAAACACTTGGTGTATTTGCAAAAGATAACTACCCTGGGGAGTTTTGTGAAAGTTGGAAAGCTGCCATGAAAGTTGAAAAATTTGAAAATGTTGATATTAGCTCTTCAGTTGCAGCACTCATGGCACCGAAAGAGGATTCCGAAGTTATAACCATAAAGAAAGCTTGCTTGGTCACAGTAGATGTCTTTACAAAATACTTAAAAGATCAAATTATGGAAATTATTGATTCTGATAAGGTATGTTTGGTTTGTTATTATTATATTATAGTAATTTTATGTTTGTCTTTACTGATTACTCATTTTATTAACACACACACTCAGATTACACAGTAAGCTGAAAATATGCTAGATGTGTTAAGAAAATTGTTTTCTATGCCAATAATATTTAATGGTGCTTACTGATGTTTTAATATATTTACATATTAATGTATACTACTTTTTGTGTTTTTTTAGAAAGTAAAACACTCAAAATTAGCAGAAGGAGTCGAGGCTGCAATATCAGATAAGAAATATGTGACTGGAGTTGATACAAGCCAAGTTGATATGTGCTATCCACCCATCATACAATCTGGAGGAAATTACTCATTGAAATTTAGTGCTGTTTCAGACAAAAATCACCTACACTTTGGTGCTATTGTCTGTTCACTTGGTGCTAGATACAAATCTTATTGTTCAAATATTGTACGCACATTACTTGTCAATCCAACCGATGAAGTCCAGAGTAATTATAATTTTTTACTAAATATAGAGGAAGAAGTCATGAAAAAGCTAGTTGCTGGAGCTAAATTGTCGTCAGTATATGAAGCTGGATTAGAATTGGCTAAGAAAGAGAAACCTGAATTAGTTGATAACCTCACAAAAACATTTGGGTATGTGAACCATTGAAGTATCAAATAAAGATAATTTTATATCATGATTATTGGTATTGTATATAAGACTGACCTTCACAATTGCAAAAGCAATGATTCTGTCAGAATAGTAAATTATTCGCATTACCTTGAACAGATTTGAGGCATTCAACATTGAATGCCTCAAAATTAGGTAGTAAGCAGAGAATGTAGTATCTCATAATTTTATCTAATTGAAATATGTTTTTATTTCCTTTTGTAATCTTCATATATTAAACATTACATTACAATTTTTAAATGTATGATGCAATAACATGCTTACATGGATATCTTCTTTTCCATCAAGAAACAAACTAATATATATATATATATATATTTTTGTAAATGTTGTTCTTAGATTTGCCATGGGTATAGAATTTCGAGAAAGTTCTATAGTAATTGGCCCAAAAACTTCACAAGTAGCTCGAAAAGGCATGGTGTTTAATATTAACATTGGCTTGGGCAGTTTAAGTAATAGTGCTGCAACTGATAAGGAAGGCAAGGTGTGTATGCATTTATTTGTTCAAATTTCTGTTGTAACATTTTTATTTCCTTTTACATTGATATTTATTATTTCCCTCACAAATTAAGAAAGAGTGGTATAGTCTGACAAAAAGTTTATGAATTATCGGAGGTACACACGGACATTTGCGCAGAATGCATATTTAAGATACCTACACGGGGATGCTCCCATTCACATCGCACCACTGCCCTGCGAACCAAATCACAACACTAAAGTACATTAGAACGCGACGCCACGTGTCATTTACTACACCAGCTTGTATACATATATGACACAAATGACACCAAACTCTGCATACTTAACATTATGCACACAACTGTACATGCGCAAGATTGACTTGTGCCAGTGTTCACATACTTCATAAAGTATTTGTCGAGCCATAGTTGAAACTATTTTGCTTAAAATAGAGATTGTGTGATGATGGGCGGATCTCAAAGCCGCACTTTGTTGTCTTATCAGTGAGGAAATGAAATGCTTTTCCTCTAGTCGGAGTCGAACCCACACCCGTTGTGACACATTAATTTTGCTTCTGCACTACAATGGCCTCCGCCATTAAATTATAAATAAATTACGTAATTATTGCAGACATATGCACTGTTTATTGGTGATACAGTATTAGTAAATGAGGAACAGCCAGCCTCACTCCTCACACAATCTAAGAAGAAAATTAAAAATATTGGTATCTTCCTCAAAGACGATGATGAAGATGAAGAAGAGGAAAAAGAAAATAAAACTGAAATACTTGGTGAGTATTTGATTAGGAGTTAGGAGATTTTTGAATTACACAATTTAAGTCAGATTTTTAATTTTATTGTTATTAAAATTAACTTTAAAAAAATTAAGTCTAATTTTGATCATTAATATTATGAATTTATAATTTTGATGTTTTTCATAATTTACAACATATAAACTATTAATCATACAAAATAAGATATTGCTGAACAATTTTAACAATTTACTTACAGATCATTATAAAACAACATATTTTGTACATAAACTATAAATTTTAGTGATACCTTACATTGAATAATCATGCATGTTTGAATAAAACTTGTTTCAAATATTATAGATTGCTTAAATTTATTTCATATTTGACATAATCTAAATTATTTAATAATTAAGTGAAAGGTATTTGTAAATGCATTGTTTTTTTTGGAAAAACATTCACTTTAAGTAAAGTACTTTTTTCATTGTATATTAAATAAATTTTTCAAATTTAATTGTATAATATGTGATATATTATAAAAAGACTGTTTCAAAATAATGCTACTTATATTTCATTTTTGTTTCGAAACTATTAACTTCTAATGTGACACATTATTTTCATATTTTATTTTCTTCCATGCAATCGTGGATGGATAGAAAATGGAGGTGAGTTTGATTTTAAACTGAAAAATATTATTGCATGACATTTAACAGTAATGAATAATTATTTTTGTACTTGCATTTTAATTGGTTATATATGTGCCTATAAATTAAAAAAATATATACATACATTATTTTATAGAATAGTAATTGTCACATATATAAGGCTATTTGTTGTACAAAAAGTGTATGATATTAGTAAATAGTGAGCTTGACATGTTTAAGTATGAAACATTTAAAAAAATTGCTTTATGTCAATTTCACTGCAATATTCCTTAAATCCTAGCACAATTTGATTGTAGTTATACTTTTATACTGTATTCTGTTTCATATTTTATTTACAATTTGCACATTTAAAAAGTAATTTAATAATAACAGTAATATATCTTGTAAATAGTATAACATTCAGTAGCTTTGGGGAGTTTTTTTTAATATGAAATGCTTAAGTCTAATACGATTTTAGGTCGAGGTAAAAGAACGGCAGTTATCGAGTCCAAGCTTCGAACAGAGCATTCTTCTGAGGAAAAAAGAAAGGAACATCAACGTGAACTTGCCATAGCGCTCAATGAGAAAGCTAAAGAGAGACTTGCAAAGCAATCCAGTGGAAAAGATAGTGAAAAGATACGTAAAAGTACAGTATCCTATAAAAGTGTGGGACAGATGCCAAGAGACTGTGATGAGGTTAAGGAACTCAAGCTTTATGTTGGTGGGTATTTTTGTTTGTTTGTATTTTTTTCCTGAGTAAGTAATTTTTATAGTAGAAAATGGTTGTCTACCATTTTCTATGTGGGTTATGTTTTAATCAAATATTAAAATAAACGACATATGCAATTGAAAAAATTACATATATCACTATATTATTATAATAGTGTCAATACACCAAAGAAATGTAACAAAGTGAAAAATTATATAGCACACCTGTTGCACTTCTTTTTAATGTTATAAAATGCATATGTAAAACTTATTAAAACTATAAAATTTACTAAAGAATATTGAAAAGTGTAACAATAAGTGTAAAACTGGCTTATTCTCATATTACAAAAGTAAAAAATGCAAGTATAAAGGCTTAATTAATAAATAATAATTTCAGATCGTAAATACGAAACGGTGATCCTCCCCATATTCGGTGTTCCGGTTCCGTTCCATATATCAACCATAAAGAACATATCACAGTCTGTGGAAGGCGACTACACATACTTAAGAATTAATTTCTTCCATCCTGGAGCTACTATGGGAAGGAATGAAGGTGGTCATTATGCTCAGCCTGATGCTACATTTGTTAAGGAAGTGTGAGTTTACTTTATTATGTTCACAGCTTTAATGGCAAAATCGTATTTCTAAAAACAATTTGATTTAGTGTGTTGCAAAATCAGTGCTTGAAAGTGTATTCCATTAAATAATTTTGCTTGAAATAGGGCAATTGAGTTAAAAGGAGTACTGTAATTCTTTTTAATATTATAATGACTTTACAGTACATACCGAAGTACAAACACAAAGGAACCAGGTGAAATATCACCACCATCATCCAACTTGAACACCGGCTTCAGACTTATAAAGGAAGTGCAAAAGAAATTCAAAACTAGGGAAGCCGAAGAAAGAGAAAAGGAGGATCTTGTTAAACAAGACACTTTAGTTTTATCACAGAGCAAAGGAAATCCTAAATTAAAAGATTTATACATAAGGCCAAATATTGTCACTAAGAGAATGAGTGGGTCGTTGGAAGCTCACACGAATGGCTTTAGGTTCACTTCAGTGAGAGGCGACAAAGTTGATATTTTGTATAATAATATTAAAAACGCTTTCTTCCAACCATGTGATGGTGAAATGATCATACTGTTACATTTCCATTTGAAACATGCTATTATGTTTGGTAAGTGATGTGTCCAAGATCTTCCTAAATCCTTTCTTCCCTTGAGTTTTTTTGGAAAACAACCTTGTTTTTCAAAATACTTTAGTGTGGAACTTTTTTTAAAAAAGTTTGAAAATATACCTGTTAAACCAAACAAATTTTAATATAGTTTAATATGAAGTTTTATTACATGTTTTTTGTTGCAATAAAAATTCTTGCTCTTGTACAAGTTTAGTAGAGTTTACTTATATTATAACTCTCCCTCTTAACAATTCTAAACAGATCCTGGAAATATAAAAAGGTTTTAGGCGAGCGTATTAAAATTTGATGTAGCTAAATAAGAATGTGTGAGTTTGTCAGCTGAGGCTTATATTATTTAAAATCCTTATATTTTTCCATCTACAGGCAAAAAGAAACACGTGGACGTTCAATTCTACACAGAAGTGGGTGAAATTACAACTGATCTCGGTAAACACCAGCACATGCACGACCGAGATGACCTAGCTGCAGAACAGAGTGAAAGAGAGTTGAGACACAAACTTAAGGTGGCCTTCAAGAGCTTCTGCGAGAGAGTGGAGAACATGACCAAGCAGGAAGTTGAATTTGATACACCATTCAGGTATGTTTATTTGTTTTTTTATTTAAAACATCTCACTCCCAACTTTAAGAGTTTTAAGTGCTGGAGGTAACTGATATGTTACAATGATATTCGATGTAATATAGCATAATCAAAAAAACATATACAGGATGAAAGAGGCAGCGCTCCTTTAACGAAAACAGCATGTAGGTTTAAGTATTTTAAACCCAGACCTAAAGAGATTATTCAAGGTACCTCAACAGTTTGGACGTAGGTTTTTTTTTCATTTCACGATTTTTGTCCATACCTGTATTTTGTGTGACGCACACATACTCATACTACTACAAAACTACTAAGTGTACGACGTTGCCGCTTTGACAGGTAAGTGTGTGCGTGCTTATGTTATTCTTTACAAATGGCGTTTTATTTTAAAACGATAATCGTGTAGCAGCACGCAGTCACACCCTTGTGCGCAGCGGCACAAGGTTATGATTGTAACGTGACGGTTGTGGGTTCGATCCCCACTCCAGGAAGTGAAATATTTATTTACGTTTATATTTCCATTTCTTCGCTCTGTCGAGGCAAATCGCGACGTTGAATTCTGCCACTCAACACGCAATGCTAGAGACATTCGGCAGAAAATGGGGAACAAAGTGTCTTAACACTAGGTTCCCTCTGCCTACCCTGCTGTGTGCGGGATACAGCGTGAAGCTGTTTTCTTTTAAAGTTTAATTTTGACAATTTTATTATTTATTTTGTTTGAAAAACAACTTCATTTTTGGGAATTTCTTTTTTAAGACTTAAATTATATTAGGCTTTTATAGAGGAGATAAATTGGGGTTTCATTAAAGACGGTGCTTACAATTCCACCTGTATATACATACGCCTATTGACATGTAAACTTTTCTCTTATTTTGTTAACATTGCTTGTTGTTTTAATTAAGCATACAGATATTTTTCTTAATTACTCATAACTATGAGAATATGAATAATGTCATCTTTTCTTTTTTATTTATAAACTATTTAAAATAATAACTAATAAATACAATTAATAAAAACAAAATTAATAAGCCACACATTTTCAGAGAATTAGGCTTCCCAGGAGCTCCATTCCGAAGCACAGTCCTCCTACAACCCACTTCCGGAGCTTTAGTGAATCTAACAGAATGGCCGCCATTTGTGATAGCACTAGAAGACGTGGAATTAGTACATTTCGAAAGAGTACAGTTTCATTTGAAAAACTTCGATATGGTATTTGTTTTTAAGGATTACGCCAAGAAAGTGGCTATGGTGAACGCCGTACCTATGAACATGCTGGACCATGTTAAGGAGTGGCTCAAGTGCGTATTGTTTCTATATATTTTTTGTTGAAGAAAGTAATCATTAATAATAAATATATATATATATATATATATATATGCTGTACGCCTAACGGACAAATAGTAAAGACACGAAATTGTTAGAGTTTTTTAGACTGAGGAATATATACACTTAAATTTCTTTCTGTCATATCTTGATTCAACCGCATCACGCGCGCGCTTTGCTTAGGATTATTTAAAAAAAATCTGAATAAAAATATCAACTGAGAACTATTTTACTTTTTAAAAAATTTAAAAATAAAGCAGGGTTCAAATCGCTTTACATTCTAATTTCTTCATGTTTTTTTAATAATTGTTTTTCTTTCCTACGTGTGAAATAACATTTGCTTTAACAATGCGTTTCCTAACTTACTAAATATTTTTTGAACTTTAAACTTTAAAAAACTCGATAAGAATGTATTGCTTAATTGGCTACAACGCTTGAAGTATATCCATTTCAGTAAAACTCAAAATTTTGCGTTAAATTTTCATACGTTTATAAATTAATTTTCTTCCTTAAATGTAAAATGACAGGTACTTGAAACTGTTGAAAAATACTGTAATTAACATTAAATGTAAGAATATTTTCTGAAAAATAAATATTGTTACATTACAGTTCCTGTGATATCCGTTACTCGGAGGGTATTCAGTCGTTGAATTGGACCAAAGTAATGAAGACCATCACGGATGACATTGAGGGCTTCTTCGACAACGGCGGCTGGTCCTTCTTAGACCCTGAGTCCGATGCTGAAAATGAACAACAGGTTTTGTTACTTTTATTTTTACTTTGTTTGTATTCAGATATTTTGGTAATAAAAACCAAACTTTGTACTTGATGGAGTGTCTTAATACCAAATAAGCCTTCTACCCCTAAGCCTACTCTTATGTGCGGGATGCAGCGAGAAGCTAAGTAAAATATTTTTATTTTAACTTCACGTTTTATCCCGCATATAGAAGAATTGAAGGACAGGTAGGCTGAATCTAGTAATAGAATATTACATTATTATATTTCATTCAAACTAGTTATATATTATTTTTATTCCAGGATGATGAATCAGAAGAGGAGGATGATGCATACGAGCCCACTGACGCAGAGACCGAAGAGGAGTCTGATGATGATTCGGAATACGACTCGGAAGCTTCCGACGCGTCTGAGGGATCTGGGGATAGTGAAGGTATATCATATTTCTCATTTTAGTAGAATAGTCATTTATATAGGCGTATGAATTTGAAGAAAGGGCGGTAAATCCGTGACTATCTCCAAGTTCATGTTAACGTGTACTTACTATAGCATATTTAAATGATTACTAATAAAAAACAAATACTTTACTTGCACCCTATAGAGCAAGATGAAGAATCCGGCAAAGATTGGTCCGACTTAGAAAGAGAAGCGGCAGAAGAAGATAAAAAAGAACGTAATTACGATCGAGAAGACTTCGACCGTAAACGTAAAGGTGGACGCGATAGACCGCGTTTTGAGGAAGAAGGAAATAAGAAAAGCAAACACGACAAAAGTTCAAGCCACAAAAGCTCCAGTTCAAACCATAAAAGTTCAAGCTCTCACCATAAAAGTTCAAATTCAAATCATAAGAGTTCCCATAAAAGTCCGTCGAAACATAGTAGCAGCAGGTATGTGTATGCTGATTAGGTATTTCTCAAAACTTAATCTTGTTTTAGTGTTCAATGAAACACTTTGGAGGCGGAAATAGAAATTATTTAACTAATGTAACCATGAGGTTCAAAAAATTAATTCCTAAACAATATTTTAAATAACTATTTTATATAAAATAAATTTTAACAAACACTAGTTTCCCTCTGCCTACCCGTTACATATGAAATGAAGCTAAATATATATTTATTGCTCCTATTAAAATGATCTCCAGTCCATCCAAAAACCGCGACAAGCACCACAAGTCGTCCCACAGCTCGCGCGATCGCGACCGCGATCGCAAGCACGGCAAGTCCAACGGCGACCACCGCAAGCACGACCACAAGTCGCAGAAGCGCTCCCGCGACGACAGCCGCGACCACGACCGCACGCCCAAGAAACATAAGTGAGTGGTTTGCCTTTATTTTGGTTGTTGTTTAATTATCTTGTTACCTTTGCTAGAGGTATAACAATATGAACTCTTAATGCGGTAGGTGAAACAACCGGCGAAGGTCTATTTTCACCTGCCACTCTCATAGTTTGTTTTTTCTTTATCAGATATTCGTATATTGCAGAACACTATATTTTTTAAGGCCATTGTGGCAGCGGTTTTTTTAAATGTTTTAAATTAGGCAAGGATAATGTGCTAAATAGAAAGGATAGTGTGTCTTAACACACAGAAATGTTATAATTTATGGAATGTGTATAATTTATCACTAGTTTTAATTTATTTGTTCTTAAAATGAACAAAAGATATGATTAGTATAAACTTTTTTATTTTAGAATTTATCATCTACATAAAAAAACCTTTTATTTTCAGGAAATAATGCACGAAAAAGAAAAAACTGCCTCAATTGTGAAGATATGCTTGATGGCCGGGAAGGGCCCTACTTTAATTACACTTTTATTTTATTTGTTATTTGTCTGTTCACACCGCTCCATGTCTTGTGTTCAAATCAGTCTGAATGTTTTCTATGTATGTAGATTGTACCTTTAATTCCAAACAGTGATTGTAATTTAAATGATACCAACAAAAATAAATATAAGGATTTATTATTTATCTGTTTCATTTGAGTGAGGTCCGATTCTTCGTAGTGGATTCAAATAAAAAATATAACAATATTTTTAACAAATTTAAAGCAAAATTAAAAAAAAAATCTCGCGTAAACTGATTTACTATCTTACAAGTCTATTAATAACATCACAAATCAAATAATAGTACATTATTTACAGAAATCTACATATTTATGTAGTTTTATGGACTTGGGTTTCCTTTTATTATCTATGAGTCCTGAGCAGCGACGACAGGTCCTCGTGGCAATACTGTGATTCTTTTAGTCTCTGGATGTTTTAAGTCCTGATTCTTTATAATAACTTCTTGTTCCTTTTCCTCAGTGTTAGCAGAACTCCAATATTTTTTATTGACTAGCATTAGTAACATGAGCGCTGGTAGGTGTATTAGAGAAAATCTGAACAGCTTTCTAGAACTTTGACTGTCTGATTTCTTGTAAAATTCCCATGCTGAAACCAAATAAAAATGGAATTATAAAAGTGAAAATCATTTAAAACATCAACTTGGAGTTCCACCACTCAAGATGCAACACCTCCAGATATTGTTTTAATGGGAATGGAGTAACTTAACACTAGGTGCTTGCTGCCCACGCTGCCATGTGCAGGATGAAGTGTGTAGCAGTTTAAAAAATATATTATAATTAAACAGCAAATTATATATGTATGTAGGTTGCAATAAGTGTTATTTTAAATGTCTTATCATATATTTTGGGAAAAATATGGTGGTGGCGCGGCACAGCGTAATTATTGTAACACACGTTCGGGAATTGGGGAACAAAGTGCCTTGCTTGGATCCTTTCAACTACCCTATATGTCTAAAAAAATCTCACCTAAGTACATAAAATAAAGATTAAGTGGTAGCGACTCCAGAGCAAACCACGTGTTGGTGACGTCGAGGTACGGCGCCGCGACGCAAGTGGCCGTTATCACGCCGGTGTGACGTAGGGCGACACGTCGGCAGAGAGCTGGGGAGAGAGCAGAAATTAATAATTTTAGTTATCCTAAAGGCTAGGTAACAATTTGATGGCCTCAATTTTGAGGCCATTTCGTGGCGCAGGGGAAACAAAATATAAAATATTTTCATTTTCTCGCTCTGGTAACGAGGCCAAGCTCGACGTTAAATTCTGTCACAACACACATTTCTCCAGAATTGGGCGCTAAGTAGGGATCGGGATCATTTTTTTAAATAAAATCTTAACACTAGGTTCCCTTTGTGTCTGCCTACCCTTTCTGTACATAACATGTGCGGAATACAGCGTGAAGCTAAAAAAAAACATCTCTGAACTCTAACGAAAAAAAATACGTCTTTTATATATGTAATTATATTACTTCCTTACATACTTTCCGTATATATTAAATCAAGTTACAAACCGCGATAAGGAAAATGACAACAAAAAACGGATTTTCCTTTAACTTATGTATTATTAAATGTTGTTTCATATCGAAATATTCTGTATTAAACCAACATTGTCGCGTTTATATTCGCACGCGTGTGTTCCTGCATTTCAAATCCTTACTAAAATTATGTATAACAGGATGGTTGGAAAGGATATCTGCACTTGTAGGAATTATATTTAAATTGTTTTAATGGCCTCACTCACATTGATGATTTAAGACTTATGCCCCAAAAAGTATAAACCTGTCCTAATATTCGGTTCCCTATACCTTCATATCTACCTACGAAAGCAAATAGTTTAAAAACTTGAAAAAAGACCACAAAACAACAAAATGCCAAACAAAAAATACCAACCAGGATCAGTCACTGCCATCATTCTATAACCTGCTCTTGAATAATCAGGTCGTAGGTTCCATGATAGAGCATTAAAATGGGGGAACTGCCACGAGTAGAGAAGCGCGCTGAGCACGAGCGCGCCCCCGTCGAGGCCCCCCGCGCACCCCGCCCACCCCATTAAAGGGGGGATGGCTCCGACTGCAAAAAATATGTTTTTAAGCTTCCTGTTTTAGCCCCACATAGCAGGGTAGATGGAAAGAAACCAGTGTCAGTTCACTGCATTTTCCCTAATTTTCAAGACGTTACTTGTTAAATGGTGGAACTCAACGATGCTTAATGTCTTCTTGCCAGAGCAAGAAAATAAAAATAATAAATTCCCCTAAGTGGGTTTCAGATACACAACAACCCTATTTAAAATCAGACAGCAGTCTGCGTCACGATAACGTCCAAGTAATTTTTTATTCAACGATGTTATACTTTATGTGTACCTAAGGCAACAATATTTCAAACTCGGGTGCGAAGCGGAATGTCAAAACAAGTTAAAAACTAAAAATTATGCAAAGGTCAAGGGGGTGCAAAGGCAATACATGTGTCTTGTTAATTCACAATGTTTTTAATATTACTATTTTTATGTGTAACTCTTGTCTCTAAACATTACGCTTTTATGAGTATGTTTATGATAAAGATATTTATCAATACATCTATCTATAAAATATAAACTGAGATAACTCATTAAATATCAAATTTTATTACGATATTTTTATCAACAATTAGATAATATTATCTGTATTAGTATTTTATATAGAGTGATCTTGTCAGCAGTATTTTGAATTAAACCACAGCTTACACTACTCTATAAAAGCCTAATACAATTAAAACATTTTTTTTCCCAAAAATTAAAAAGTATTTTCAAAATATATAATAAAATTATCGTTATAAAAGAAAACGCCATTTGTTAAGGCGTAGGCTCTATAGTCATGTCTCTGTGAAGGAGAGGTAGAGAAACTACTTCCAGGAGTTGCTGAATACTCAGCGCCCATGCAGTCTTCATCACGCCCCACTACCTAACCTCGGACTTATTCTTATTGCCCCAATAACCCTTGACGAAACTTGTAATTGCCTTCGACGCATGAGGAGCGGAAAAGCGGTGGGACCTGACGACATTCTAATTGAAGCGTGAAAGTCGTTGGGCTCTCTTGGTGTGCTGACATTTTCCATTTTCTTGAACACCGTAAAGATACCGCACCAGTGGCGCCTTAGCTTCATTACCCGCATGTTCAAGGGAAGTGGCAGTGTTCAAGATTGTGGTAGTTATAGGGGCATTAAGCTTATGAGTCACACTATGTTGAGTAGCACCACGCTTTGTTACTCACAATTTTAATATAATCACTTCACCAAGTTGGGTTGAACCTAAAATCACAAAGTTAACTTACCCACTAACATGACATAATATATTTACCAACTGATCCTAGCCAAGTGTTACTAATTGATATTCTCTTCAAAGGGGTATAAATAGATGTATATAATATAAGGTTTGCAGCACCCAGCGCCGAGGTCAACGGATTTACTCCAAAGTACAATACACTGAGGCCTGTTATAGTAGTTGCTGTTGCAAACCCTATTGCGTGTACTGGCCTGAAAAAATAATTACTATATATAATATATGATAAATATAATTTTATTTTCATTTTTCTTTTTTACTTCTCACTGTATCGGCTATACTGTCTATCTAGTTTAAAGACATTTCATTCTTTTATTTCCACCCAAGTTACAGACATTGCATGTTCAATGATGGTCCCAAAGTAACTCACATATAGTGAAAATATGCTTTTATATTTTTTTTATTATGACACAATTATTCTATGTTACTCACTCTAACAAACCCTTAACAAGCACTCTATTCTTAGTCCTAGACATCTGAGCATCAAATGGTACTTCGTGGTACTGGTTGATAGAATTAGCCGCAGAACTTACAAGGCCTGTGCCTACCGCACACAAGGCAAAAGTTGTTAGGTCAAACGGAGCTGGAGCTAAAGCATAGCCTGCCATTGATGTCATTACTACTAAAGCTGTAAAAAATTCAAGTTCACATGTAAAATAATAAAAACTGATTTGTTTGTTGTAATCTTATACATCTTCCGCATATACGACAAATTGAAAGAATATAAAATATTTAGAATCATATAAAAAGCTCAATGATTCCCAACTGCTACATAAGCTTCTTGGATATAGGCCAGGTGGTATAGTCACGGCTACATATATGAATCTTATCACTTATGGGGTTGTGTCAAAATCCTAATAAATTTGTTAATTTTAATTTATTTTAACTTTGCTCCTATAATCCCATACCAGGTAAGAAACAGTATCCGAGCTATCAAATTTAATGCTTCTGGTTATGATGGCATCAACCACAAAATGATTATTTTGCCCTAGAAAGTTTTAGCACCACTCATTACCCATATTTTAAAATTTTCTATTTCCCATAACACTTTTCCCAGTATGTAGCGTATTGCCCGCACTATCCCCATACCCAAAACGAAAGACTTCCTTCTCTCACTACCATCCTATCTCTATACTTCCTTTCTTATCAAAGGTCTTGGAATGTATTGTTTTTCAGCAACTAAATCAATATCTGTTAGACAACCACATATTTTCCGATTTCCGTAACGGGCATAGCACAGTCACCATTTTGATTAGAGTTTGTAATGATATCAGATTTAACATGGACAGACAAAATCTTACTGTCATTGCTTTATGGACATTAGTAACACCTTTAGTATGTTGATACTGATGCCTTGGTTGCATTCAATTAATATCTTTCCTGAAGCCACTGAGTGGTTCAGAAGCTATTTATATAACTGGCAACAGTACTTTCAAGCCAATGACAAGTCATCTTCCTTTTGCTCACCTTCCGCTGGTGTTCGCCAAGATGGAGTCCCTCTCCTCTCCTTTTCTTCATTTTTATTAATTCAGTTTCCCAAAACATACCCTCTTCCTTTCTATTACTTTCTATCATCTATATGCTGACGACCTTCAAATTTACTTAGCCGCCCCGTTGGATGATATTAGTGAGGCTATTCAAAAGCTTAACAAAGAATTGCAGAAAGTTAGTAAGTGGAGCAAATCTTTCGGCTTAACTGTCAATCCTGCCAAGTCCAGGTCAATATTGGAGGGCAAGCTTGGAGGGCTTCCTATCCGACATCGCCGAAATTTCCGCATGCTGACACTCCTCTATTCCATCCTCTACAACTCTCTGTCCTTCATATTTAAAAGATCAATTCTGTTTCCTATGTTCGGATCCATGTCTTCGCCTCCACCTTAGATCCTGTTGTGATAATCTCCTTATATTATCAACTTCCCATACCCTATTTTATTCAAAGTCCTCTACTGTGACATTTGCGATTCTTTGGAATGAACTTTCTACAGAAGTCTGACATTCCAAATCTCTGTACAATTTTAAAAAGCATCTAAAAGAGAACTTATTTCATTTAGAATAGTAGTTTATACTTATCTATTTAATATAATGTATATATTTTTTATACATGTTTAAGTATGTATGTATATAAGTGTAAATATATATATTGTTTTTCCATATATGAATGTGTATAGTATATAAACATTAAACATATTTTATGTAAGTTTATTCCATGAAATTGAAACATTGTCACCCTTTCCCTCATTGCAACTTATCCCTAATGTTCGTTTTATATATTTCTTTGTTTTATGTGTGCAATAAAGTTTGTTCTATTCTATTCAATAAAATATTATTCAATATTATATTATATATATATATATATATATATATATATATATATATATTGAAATACAAAGAAAGATATCAAAAAAGACAAAGACATGGATATACTTACATGTTAATCTAAACTTTGAAAGTAACATACAATAATTGACTATATTATTCTTAACATCATAGGTAGGTGTCTCCTTCCACACTCTAGTATCTTGTATTTCATTTTTGGTTTTCTTTTTTGTAGGTGTTGTATTTTGGCTTGTTATAGGTAAGTTAGCTTTTAAACAACTTGTTGTTGATAGCCTTGCAAGATGCTGTATTGGTTTATAGTTCTGAAGATAATTTGAAATTGAATATGTAAAAAATAATGTTATTGATATTCAAATTATTATTGTGTAATTTTTATTTTAATAAATTATTGCTTTGTAAATGTTAATGATTAATGTTAATGCTAATTGCTTTGTGCAACATGCAAATTACATGATAAAGTGCAAGAAAAATAATTGATTTGTAATACTTACAACTTTAAACAACATTGATTTAACAGACAAGTTAAAAGTCCCTTGCTTAAGGCATACAACACAATGTACTACCTTGAGGTAGGACATGTCAGGAATTTAAATATGGTAAGGTTTATATGTCAACATTCTGAAAATTTAAAATTGTTTTTTATAAATTTATGTACTACTTTTATTTAAAATTAGCAGGAAGTATCCAATACAAAAAAATTAGGCCAGTTCTTGCGCAAAGTGTGACTGTAAAACTGACTGGTTGGGTCCCCACTCGAGATAAAATGTTTAATATTAATTGATAAAATTTACTTACTCCAGAATTTGGCAGAAAGTCGGTAACGGAGTGTGGGTTGTCTCTGCCGACCCTGCTGTGTGCGGGATACAGCATGAAGCTGATAAAAAAGTATCCAATACACTTATATTTTTGTTAATGGTCAAAGTGAAATAAATAATGTTTTATATACATATATTTGGTAAATAGGTATATATTTTCAGTCTAAGAAATAACGTTACTAGTTGGCATGTACATATTTTTTGTGAATTAGGAATGTATTTCGTTTTATATTCTATTATAATTAAGAAAAAATAATATCGTACAACTGAAAAATTAAATAAACATTGTGTTATGTTTACGTTTCCTTAAGCATCATACAACAAAATATCATTATTGATTGAGTAATAATAGAAACAAAAATATGTTTACAATTACAATATATTTAGTAATTGGCACAGCTTTGAAATTAGAATAAAATCATTATATCAACATAGTATTTTACCCTTAGAACATATTAAAAATAATATTTATAAAAACCTTACTTACTTATATGGTGTATGTTTTGAATAGAATTTACTATAAGCATAAATAATACTTAGTGTCTATTAATATATAACAATTTTTTTCAAAACAATTTTTCTATAGGTTATACGAGTACACTGACATAACCGTGAAGGACATTTCCTATGGTGTTACGTCATTTCTCTTGTGATAATATCTTGTTCGGGAATATATATTAAAGATACGAATATTATATATATACATATATATATTACATAGAACACGTTTAAATAATATGTTAAAATTAATAATAATAAAAATAACTTTCAATCTTTATTTATAACTTTTTTATAACTTTTTGACGCCGGCACGCAAGAAAATGCATCGAATCGAAAAAGAAAATTCAATTAAATCATACTTTTTATTATTTTAAAACACAACTCCACTTTGCACGGTCTTAAGTCCGCGGTAGTTAGACTATTGGCTCTCATATTCTGTATCACGACATCCAACCAGCGCTTCCTTGGGCATCCCTCCTGGATGCCCAAGTCTCACTCCAGGGCTGATATTGCTATATCGAGACAGTCGCATCCGAAATAGTTCTTAGGTCGGTGGGTAACGTGACTAAACCATCTCGGGTGACGCTCATGGAGCGTCAATGAGTGCTATGTCATCGGCATACATCACCAGCCATGGAGGCTGGTCCTGGATGTAAGCCGAAATAGTATCAAGCACTACATTTAATAAGAACCGACTAAGAGCCAAGCTTTTGGTGAACCCCTACTGTAATCTGGAAGGGTTTAGTATCGCCAACAGCAGTTTTGATCGCAGCTTGGCTCACAATGCCAAACAGATACACTGACGACGCACACAGTCAAAAGCCTTCTGCAGATCTTAAAAGGCCACAGGCAGAACTCACCTTTTTTCCTTGTATGCCGCCATCAAAGTTCTGAGGGAAAAATGGCGTCCAAAGTGCCCGATCCTGGCCGAAATTTATATTGAGAATTTGAGACTCAGAGAAAGAAAAACTTAATGGTATGACTCATAAGCTTAATGGTAAATAGGTCAAGATATGGTTGAAAAGGTCAGTAAGTATGAGCACACTAAGAGAAACACAGAGAGCCCAACGATTTCCACGCTTCGGTCAGAAAGTCAAGTCCCACCACTTTTCTGTTTTCCAAGCTCCGAAGGCTATTACATACAAGTTTCGACAATGGCTATTGGGGCAATAAGTCCGGTTAAGCGGTGGGTCGTGGTAAAGACTGCACGGGTGCTGAGTCTTCAGCATCTTCTGGAAGTAGCTTCTCCACCTCTCCTTCACAGAGGTATGAGTACAGAGCAGCGTGCTCTAGGAATCTCTGACGCAAAGACATTTTACGATATCTTGTGTCGCTTTATCCCGGGAACGTGCCAGCTTGTAAATGAGGTTTTGCCCTTCTACAGCTCTTTTACTGGCACGTTTAGCTACTATGTAATCCAGTGTGTCTTCAGGAAAGTACTTAACTACTTCTAATAACTACTTCTTAAAGGCATCCTTCTTTTCACGAGTCGACTACTGGATCTGGTCATACCACCAGCAGAAACGCCAAGAACTCGCTTGCCTGCTGCAATGATTGCCGACTGAGCTCCATCCCAAACACCCTGAGCATTCTCAGCGTTATTCGAAAGATAATGACTTTTCATCTCTGCCAGGAAGTCAGTCTGCATCGGTCCATTCAACAACCACTACTTGATCCGAGGCCTACGTTTCTCGGCTACTTTCTTCTTCAGAGTGACGTTAAAGTCCATGATAAGAAGACGATTTTGGGTCGTCATGCTTTCGCCTCGAATGACTTTACAGCTAGTTACCTTGCCCATATGACACCGTCTGGTCAATAGTAAATCTATTTGAGCTTAGTGTGTCCCACTCTTATACGTGATAAGGTATTAAGGATTCTTTTGGAAGAATGTATTCATGACGGCCAGATCAGATAAAAGACAGGTTCAGTTCAGTGTATAGAAGTCGGTATCCCTGTCCGATGTTACTGGACTTATTGCTCTTCCAGCGAGTTTCTTGGAGGAAAGCACACTGGACCCAACCTCTCATGAGTTCATCTGCGTCTTTAGCCGTGTCCGTTCTTGACCCGGTAGCCCTCTTCCACTTATCTCAGGTGTAGGGTGATGTGCCTGCGCTTCGTTTAACTGCAACGCCCTAGACGGCGGATGGCGGTTTTTAAATGGAGCGACTGCCATCTGACCTCCAAAACCCCTTTGTAAGGTAACCGAAGGGAGAGGAATAGGAAAGGTAGAAACGGAGGAAGGATAGATAGAAGGAGAGGATAGGAAAAAGTGAGGGACGGTTAAAGGGACACAACTTTTATGGATTGGATGTAGGTATAACAAGTGGTGGCTTATGCATCCGAAGTCTACGTTACTTCGGATCCAAGGACCGTATAACAAACTTCGTACAGACAGAGCACCTCTGAACTCTGAAAATTAGCGTTCGTAGCCGACCTTAGGTAACCAGTTTATTATTTTTGCTGTTGCTGGCAATACTAGGCATTGACGTTTTAGCAAATCAATACTTGAAAATATATAGTACATAATTACACATAATGTATTTTCCCACTTGTGGGGTAATTTATTTTTTGCTCATCCGGTGTAGTAATAAAAATGTACACTTAATATTTAGCCATTCAACTGTTAAGCGTTTTCGTCTATATGTATCGGATTTTTAAAAATTTATGGCCATATTTTAGCTTTGTTTTTAAATATACGATAGTAAATTTAATTAATTAAAAGAAAATTACTGGGAAACTTTAATTATTAAGGTAGCAACTCATTTTTTTTGTTTTTATTTTGATTTCGATCAAGATTCGAACGCGGAAGTGGTTGGTTTTTCGTTGTTGACGCTCACATTGCGAAACATGGTCTATTGTCCTTTTAGAAATATATAAAATGTCTAAATTATGGTGAATGTGACATCAACCCTCACATACGAACAGCGTAGCTAAGATATGGCCGCGAGAGGAGAAAAAACTAATGGAAATGGCGAGGAGCAGATCGTCGAGGTAAATCGATTTGCCCTACTTTCTGTTGACAGATAAACTTGACCTATGTACTATGTCTATCGATGATTTACAGACATTGGCTGAGGTGTTCCGATGCTTCATCTGTATGGAGAAGCTTGTGGACGCCCACCTGTGTCCTCACTGCTCCAAACTCTGCTGCTACAGCTGTGTGCGACGATGGCTTACGGAGCAAAGATCTCAGTGTCCGCACTGTCGTGCAGCTCTGCACCTCCATGAGCTTGTGAACTGTCGCTGGGTGGAAGAAGTAACACAACAAATAGAAACAATGCAGCAGACTAATTCTGTTTGTCAAAGAGAAAACTTTCGGGACAGGTGAATTAAAAATTATAAACAAAGCCAATAAGTGCAAATAAGATTCTTATTAATATTTTTTTTGGCTTTAAACATGAATGGTGAAACATTTTTTTGTTAAATACTATCATGTTAACTATCTCACGATATGCAGCTTATTGCCTTTTCCTGCATGGCAGGATAGACAGAAAGAACAGTGAACAGAACTAGTGTCAAGACAGGCTCTCTAAGTTTTAACACTTGAAATTTATGTTGAGTGGCATATTTAATACTGCATTCTGCAAATAGAACTGACTCCATAACTATCTTGCTTGCCACCAAATATTGTCCCATGGTGGCCTCAAGTAAATATTATTGTTTTAATTATAAATTCTTCCAATTAACTATTACAAAATGTACACAAACTTATAAATGTATTTGAAAAAAAAAAGTAAAATATTAATCTAATTTATTTTATAATCAGATGTCCCACTCATCAAGAAAGATTGACTGTGTACTGCTGGACGTGTCGGCGCTGTATATGCCATCAGTGTGCACTTTGGGGCGGCACACACTCAGGACATACATTCAAACCTTTGGAGGAAGTGTATGAACAACATGTCACTCAGATAAGAGATGAAGTGTCTCAGTTGAGAAGAAGATTGATGGAACTAATAAGCTTAGTGCAGGATGTGGTATGTTATACTTTTTTATATTATTTGTAAGAGACAGATTTATTTTGCCAATTTTTTTTTTTTTTCGAACATGACATTAATGCTGTCAGCCTTAGTGGCTTTTACAGCGACACCGGTTGGTTAGGGAAGAGGGTGCTCATTCCCTGAAAATAAAAAGGCACTGAGTGGCTGCCTGTGAGAATAAAGTCAAAAGCTAAAGGGGCGCCCCCTGGTGGGGAGATTTTGCCAATAATACAATAAATTATAAATGGCAATTTGTGTATTGGAATAAGTTGGATATGAGGCCAATTATGTAATTGTATAATGCACAGCATTTATAAAATATTCCAAATACATAAATTAAAGCATACAAGATATTTTAAATTACATTGATAAAAATGGAAAATTAGAATAAAATTTATGGCGTACAATAAATTATATATAAATGGCTTTTAAGACAATCTATTTGCTGATTTATCTCCATTTCAGAGGTACTGTGTTGGGTGGTAAAGCTTCATGCTTTACTTATGGATTTACAATCCATAATTAGACCTTTTCCAACTGTTTAACAAAATTACTTTATAAATCAACAACTCTAATAAAATAGCTTAGCATTGTTTATTGTTAAATGAAAATATTTGTAGGTAGGTATGAAGGAAGAATCCTTAATATGATTCATGTAAAGCTTAAACCTATTATATGAATAACATTAAAAATATATAAAGTAAACCTTAAGAGGTTTATGGATATAATGTATGTAAAATATTTTAACTTACTTACTTTTTCCTTTTTTAATTAATTTCCTTTAATTCGTTTCCTTTATCCAAATATTTATACCTTTTATGTCTGAAGAATTAACAGCAAAACTATGTCAGGAAGATAGATATTTATGATTATTTTTCTATAAAAAACAGATAGCTTTTATTGATTAAAACTTGATCTTACATTATTAACAAGGGATGTTGAAAATATTATCATTTTTAACAAATTTAAAGTGTTATTTCACACTTAGGAAAGCAAAATATTTATTTAGAAAATGTATATAAATTTGAATGGAGCAGGACTCAAACCCGCGCTTCCTGGAAACCGACCAGGCGCTATGACCATTGAGCCATAGGTTCTCATCTTCCTGGTAACCAACCAGGCGCTTTGACCATTGACCCATAGATTCTCATCAAGCTACGTCAAAATTCTTATATGCTTGTTACAACTTATTTATGTTGTGAACATCTCTATAGGAAGATTTTTATTTCACTTTTTATACTTTACAGAAAAGCATATTTTAAGTGACTGACCTAGATTTCTGCTTTTACAATAGGTCTATTTATATAGTGCGATTTATAAAGCGAGTACCTGAATATCTCAACTGTGTTCCTGCTTTTACCTATAAAATTTTTAACAGTTTATAGGGGATAAACTGTTAAAACATTTTATAAATATTAATTTTAATTGCTTAAATTAATCAACAGGAACGTAACGTGGAATCCGTTCGCGCTGCAAAGGACGAGCGTGTTCGTGAGATTCGTAACGCAGTGGAACTGATGATCTCAAGGCTCGATTCTGCATTGAAAGCCAAATTACTCACTTTGATGGGGCAAAAAAATAGCCTTACCCAAGAGACTGAGCAGTTAGAACATTTGTTACAGGAAATTGAACTTCAGCTACACGCTAGTACTAGGTATTTATATATTTTTTGGCAATGTGATTTTTTTATTAGAGCAATCGAAATGTAGCAATGGTGTAACCCTATTTATTTTTTTTGCTCAAATGCAGACAACCACATTTTGTATAAACAGTATATAGTATATACTGAGCCATTGACGGGTGTATAGTGAGTGAGAAGAGCATGGGTGGTGGACCTGACGGCTCGGTGATCATGATATAAAATGGTGGTCCTTGATAAAGGAATAATTGGGAACTCTAGTGGAATCAAACCTGCAACTTTTGTGTGTACGGATGTACTATAACTATTTGACAACAGTATTTATCATTTTACTAGATATCATGTTCTTAACATATTTTACCACTTTAAAGGCCTATCAATATCTGGTCTGTTAGTCTAGTTGTCTCACCACTAAATTAGAAATTGTGGGCGTATACCCTCTTGATGTGGAAATCACATCCAATAAATTATTTTTCTTAGTGTTTCTTGCATTAGCCGCATTTCTTTTATAGGTCAGAACTGATAGCTAAAAGTGGTGAACTATCTAAATTGATCCACCAAGTGAGGAAAAAACCGATGGCCAGTTTCGTGACGGCACCAGTTCCGGCTGATTTCCACAGGCTAGTGTCACTTTCACATTAGTATGCATACCTTAAACTGATGTTGATAATTCTGTGATAGCAATATCAAATATTGTAAGTGTCTAAGAGACACTCGGAAACATTGATTTGTTTTAACTTTTATTAATTAATAATAAATAATATACTTTTGATGCTTCATACGATCCGAAAAGGACGTCAGATGCTAATATATATATATATATATAT
>DWGR01000102.1:0-34203 GCA_018247715.1 Heliconius burneyi
ACAAAACATAAATATAGATATTTTTTTAAATCCTCGTTTGGGAAACGAACCTGCAATTAATGTCAAACCGACACGTGCCAACTGCACCGTTATAAATAAAGTATGAAATAATTCATTGTTTTTTTTTACTAGTTTGCTAAGTAATAATGTAATTTATATTTTTTTATGGAAAAAGACATGGCAAACGAGTGTATGGGTCACCTGATTAACGCCGCCCAAGGCGCCGCGTAATACCAGACTAGCTACTGGTGCATTGCCAGCTTTCGAGGTGGTTGGGCGCCGGAGCCCGGTATTACCTTATGCGTAACACAGTGGCGTAAAGCCACTACTTCACGCCGGTTTTAAATACCGGGGTTGGTAATGACCCGGTCGAGTCTTCCCATGCGTGTTGCCATTGTTGGCGACGTGACTCTCTCACTCGTACTTTAGTCGCCTCTTACGACACCACCAGTACCAGGGTAATCATATTCTAGGCAAAGGAACACACGGTGTAGCAGACATGAGAGACTGAGACCAGTTTACTAAGACTGTAAGCGCGACAGGCCGTAGGTTCGGTTCCCACTCGCGGTATACAGTATGACGCTAAATAAATATATAACATACAATTATCATGTTTGATCATTTACAGCTCAGTTAAATATATGTTTATTCTATTAGTTTATTTATTAATAAACTTCAATATAGAAACGTCAAGGCCAACGATTGTCTAACAAAATTTACTTAAGATATTCTATTTGATAAAGATATCGAACCTCTACTAATTTCCCCTACCAATGTAACGAATATCTACAGTAAAGTCAGTTACGTCGACGGCGTCGATTACGTTCGTAGTAAACTGTTACGAGCCAACATTATCGTATCCTTAACGTGTCAGTCTCGCGTACTAAGCGGTAGTCGATGCTGATTATGAATTGTCGTTGGGTCTTTCTATATATTAGGTTTATATGACAGTTGTTTCTAGCTATAATGGCTTAAAATAAATGAATACGATGATTTTAGATTAAAATTATTATGTTTAGGGTTCCGTAGCTCAAAAGGTATAAATTGGATAACTTTATTGTCCATTTGTTCGTCTGTCAAGAATATTTATCTTGAGATGGCGTGGAAGTGAAAATTTACAATACAAGTGAAGGAAAAAATTCAAATACTATCGAATATTAATTATAGATACTTCATAAAAATAGTTTATAAGATTCCCCGATCCCGATCCGCAATATATAAAATGGTGTAAAAGTTTAAGTGGACGAGGCTGACTCCAACTCAACTGGTTTTTCTTAGTTTATACCGTATTCTGTACATATCAGGTGGGCAGAGAAAACACTCCGCTCAACGCAATTTAAAATTGAGCCACAAATGATGTACGGAGAGTCGAAACACTAGTTATTCTTTCCCTTTACAGCTTTCCAAAGAAGATGGGTTAGCCTAAGACCAATTTAAAATTAGCCCCTACCCCTTATTTGTAGAGCATAATAAATTATAAATTAAATATCACCCCCGGTTCTGTTTTCCACTTCGTACACGTGTCGTTACTTACATAGTCATCCTCTATACACTTAAGTGACTTTAAACAAAAATGTCTTTAGTATTGTCGTCTTCCTGCTTCGAGTTTACTTAGTGTGGTTTGATGTGTAAATGGTTGCTTTCTATTTAAAGATTGAATATTTAGGTTTCTTTATGGGTGGATTAGTTTCATAGATAAAATTTATGCTAATTATATTTTTTTAAGCTTCACACTGTATCCAGGATATACTCGTATATATAGTAGAGTGACCAGAAGGATCCATATTTAGAGTCATACGCTAGGCCGTTGCTGCGGCAGCCTTTGTTTTTCTCAGTGTAGTAAGTCTTTTAACTGTCGTCTTTATTCTGCAAGTTCAAAGTAAATAAATAACTCCATTAATATATAAACATTAATAAATAGCTTGTGTGTTTAGCGGCGTTCAGTTCCGTCATTAAAATACGATTTACCTCCAGAATTCGACGGAAAGTGTGAAATGGATGTCTCAATCGGAACGGAGTGTTTTTACACTAAGTGAACAGATTCCCTGTCTTCCCAGCTACCCGATACAGCCGTAAAGCTAAAAAAATTATATATAACTTTAAGCTCCTCTTTCTTAATATTTTAAATATTGCCTGTTGAGTTGCGGAAATCAACTCCATATTTTACTTTCTTCGTCGAATACTCATATAAGTGTTGTATATGGTGGTATTTCAATCCATAGCAACGTAACCCAACGCCGCATTATGTCTTTCCAGAGTTAGGAAATAGAAATAATTCACTAGTGTCAATAAAAAAAAACAGCCAATGCGCTTATATGAAACGAAAACAATATTGATTTTTTTTCTCAAATTCGGAAAATAAATATTTTGTTTAGAAAAAATATATACTTACGAATATCGTCTTAGAGAGAATTTTATTTTTATTTCTATTTCGTATAATAATCTAGAAAACACGTTATTCTCAAGTTGAGCTACCTTCTAGAGTCGTATACTTCATAAATCCTTTGGCATAGAAACCTTTCTTTTTGTTAGATTAAAATCTGGTAATAGGAAACTCTTGGAACACTTTCTTGGAACTTATTGTTAAGTTCTGTACATTTTTGGAATAGAATATTTATAATACAATAAAAAAAAAGAAAATATATTATAGATAACGGGGAGTTTTAACATATTATATTTTTTTACCCTACTTTGCGAGGAAAAGTGAAACTAAAAAAAACTATTTTTTCCTTTTCCAGTTAAAAAATTCTTCATATTTATATTCTCCATACATAGACATACTAAAAGTTGAAGTTATTTTAGGGTCGTGGCGAAGTCGTACAAGAGTGCGACTGTAAACACGACGGTTGTGGGTTCGATTTCCTCTCGGGGCAATATAATATTTAATGTTTTAATTTCTTCGCTTTGGTGACGAGGCATAGCGCGTCGTTAAGTTCCGCTGTTCAACACATAATTCATCCAGAAGCCGTCAAAAAATGTGAATCAAGAGATATTTAAAAAGGAAACCAAGTGTATTATCACTAGGTCCCCAGGTTCCATCTGCCTACTCGGCTAACTGCGAGATACAGCGTGAAGCTTAAAAAAATGTTGTTTAGTTATTATAAACCTTAGTTATTTCAAATCGATAAGACAAAGTGAAAGATGACTCCACCTCCATACATTTTAACTGCCGCTTTACAACAGCTTACAAAGCACAGCGCGTTGCAGTACATACATTAATTTAATATTATTTCGTAGCGAGAGCTTTTGAGAATAGTAAAATAATAAATCTAGTTAATGGCTGATAAATAGTTAATTTTTTGTGCCGACGTTCAAGTGTAAGTAAATGTAATGAATTTAAAATTTAAATCACTTCTATTAAACGTCGTGACGCAGCAGCACATAGGTGTAACTGTAACGCGACGGTTGTCGGTTCGATCCCCACTCGAGGAAGGGAAATATTTATTTATGTTTACATTTCCATTTCTTCGCTCTGGAGTCGAGCAAAGCGCGCTGTTGACCGCAAAGAGTCTTAACACTAGGTGCCCTCTGCCTACCCTGCTGTATGCGGGATACAGCGTTACTGATTTTTCTTTTTTTTTCTTTTAGCCGCTGCGCTATAGAGGTACAGCGTGTGATTATACACGACGGTTGTGGGTTGGTTTCCTCGCTCCGGTAATAAGGCAAATAGCGGCATTAAGTTCCAACACTCAACACGCAGCATTTCGAATTGGAGGGAAATTCGCAAACTGTATATCATCGGTCAGTTGTCTGATGACCTTGAGAGCTCTTTACCCAATGGGCTAAACGTGATCCTATTACTAAGTAAGCACTGTCGGCCAGTCTGTCTTCATGCCTGTCTGTCACCAGGCTGTATGTCATGAACCACGATAGTTGAAATTTTCAGAAATAATTTATTTCTAATACCATTTTAACAACAAGTACTTAAAACATAAGAAAATAAATACTTATTTAAGGACAGTAACGCGACGGTTATGAGTTCTATTCGTACTCGAGGGAATAAATTGTTACTTAGTAATATTTTCATGTCTTTTTAGCATAACTTTTTAGCTTTGTCTGTAACTCTTTTCGCTGCATTATATCAGGGTAGGGGGAGGGAATCTAATGTTAAGACACTCCGTTCCCCTTGTACTGTCCAATTACCGTGACCTAAGGTTAACGAGCGGAAAATTGAAATAAAATGCTATTATTATGGGCTATATAATACCACTGTACCATGACGGCCTTTCATAAAATTTAACCACACTTTTATATTTTAATAATGTATCTTATTTGTACGAGAACAAAACAATACGTCGAAAAAAACGATTGTAGGTAGGTACATAATTCCTTCTTTTTCCGAGCATTACTCTCCTTCCCTTTGAAATGTGAAAAATTACCTATTTTTCCCTTTTCAAGAGAATAAGATCGATTCGTTTTAATTAGGAAAAAGTTAGGCGCTGGTATAATTGAATTAGTGGAACAGATTTAGTTGTTACCTACTTACAAACTAATGTTAGTATAGGGTTTTTTTGTATATACTGGTGCTTTTTATTCCTTTTTTCTCATATAGAAATATTCGTTAATAATATATTATGATTTTCAGAGAAATAACGTAGTACGTATCTATAATGGTGAGGCCGTCGTGGCGCAGAAGCGCCAGCGTGCGACCGATAACGCACCAGGTTATGGATTCGATTCCCACTCGATTGAATGAAATACTTAATACGTTATTGGTTAAGTCATAATACATTATTCCCAATAATGACAAAAAACTATATTGAATAATACGAGTACATACAGATTTGACTTAGAAAATTACTTACAAATTAGATTATCTCTGACAATTTTTATCTCAACCCCTCACGGGTCTAGTAGTGTCAATAGGTCATTCATTCATATTTTCTTTTTTGTAGCCACATTACATTAAACCAAGTTGAAGTAAAAAGAGAGAAGTGAAAAAATCACTCAGTCCTTCACTTTGCCTCCTAGAATACGTAAGTGTATATTTAAAATAGTTGACAATTAAGAATAAAATGATACCACCACATTTTTGACAATTCCATTTATTATAGAGAATTTTGAAACAATGTCTCCAGATTTCGATGAAAACTGCGAAACGAAGAGTTTTAACGCTAGGATTCCTCGGCCCACCCTGCTATCTACTAGATACAGAGTGAAGCTAAAGAAAATCTTTCCCTTGAGTGAGTATTGAATTCACTCAATCAATCGTCGCAATTATAATCAATCGCCATCCCACTTAGCTGAAATGGCCGCACATTAATAGCATATAGGAAATACGCAAGTCTGTCGAATTCTGTCATTTAAACAACAAATTACTATTGAATATAATATGTATAGTACATACATATGTATATTGAACAAAAACCTAACTATTTATGTTCTGTAATGTATACTTGTGTATTGTTATTCAAAATAAATGAAACTTATGACTGATGACTATGACTGCTCCTATTAGGGAAAATTGGTTAAATTACTCTAATATTGAAAGAATTTTATTTTGTTAAGGCTGTCGTGGCCCAGCGACACGAGCACGAAGGTTTTGAGTTCGATTCTTATTTGGGACTACTTTTTTAAATATCTTGCTCTAGTAGGACTATGCACGGTGCTTTGTTTCGCCACTCAAAACAGAATGTCTTGATTTTTATCGAATAGTGTACAATGACATGTTTTCAATCTATGTTCCCTTCGTCTACCGTGCTATATGGGAGAAGTATTTTTATAATAATGGTTACATTTTTATTTAAATGTGCTTTAGCTCTTGAACTACAAATTCACCTTTTTTACGTGCAGAAGTCAAATAATGTCATTTACAAGTGAACCAAACCAAAACTCAATACTTAGAGAATTGAAAGTGACATTTCCGCTTCTTGTTTATAGAATAATAAATTAGCAATACACAATCTTACGAAGGAATCTTAATTATTATCGTTCTATGCAATTTAAATATTAAATGCAGAAAATACGAGATTTTTTTCATAATATAAAGCCGTTTCTTTGAACTGAGGCATCGCTATTCTTATATAAAATTTAATGAATAAAAAGTCTTAAATTATTTTTATTTAAAACAACGAACTAAGCGACCAACATAGAATCTTACTTTTACAGTTTACTTTGTCTTTGCTTTCTATAAAAGAATCAATTAGAAAACCTTTTAAGAGTACACAAAAAGTGCATTATCGCCACTGTGGCGTAGTTTGGAAGCATCTGTCTTCGGGTGCAGAGGTTGTGGGTACAAAATCCACTCGTCGTGTTTATATTTAAAATATTTTGATTTTACCAGCTTGAGACCGCATGAGACTGCAAATATGATGAGTTGATGAGTTGTGGGTTCAATCGCGATCTATATACTTAAATTTTTGGTTTTATAAAATAACAGGTCTGGCTGCCTAATCTCTTGGGTCATAGCTCTTTTTGCCTATGAATATAAAGGACAGTCTGGAGATAAAATAAAAATTTAACATGTGTGATCGTAGTGTCTTAACGCATCTTACATCGTCTCTATCTACTTGTTTAATGCAGTAAAGAGGTGAAAAATATACATTAATAGTAACTATCAAAACATGAGGCCATCATGGCGCAGCGGTACAAGGGTATGAATGTAACGAGACGGCTTGTTTTGAGTTCTGCCGCTCAAGACGGAACGCCTCCAGAATTCGACAGAAAGTGGGGAACAGAGTGTATTAGAAAAATTAAAATAATTTGTTATAAAAGGACAAATATCCATCGTAGAAAGTAACACAAAAAGTGCATTATTTTAAAGATTATTCGTAATGAATTTAGGGAGTTATCTTCCAAGTTCAATAAAAAGCAATAAGGATTTGGAAGATTAGCAAAGTAGAGTCGCATCTGTCGTAGGGTATGCTGAGACGACGGTATCGCACGTTTTCCTCGTAGATAAATTTTGGTAATAGCACCCCACCCTAGTATAGACGTAGAGTGTAGTTAGAGTTACATTTGATAAATTTCACTGTAAACAGTTCGATTATTTTGTTTTTATAAGAGTATTTCCATAATTCAACGTTAACTATAAGTGAACATATTCTCCGAAAAAGATAGTATACCTTCCTATCTTTCACACACACTCAACATGATTTCTCCTCTAACGGGATGACACTTTTACTCAAGAAATTAATTATGATGTAAGAAAAAATAAAAGAGACATGACCATATTTTCTTACTAATTTTTTTTATAAAAAAATTAGAAATATAAGAATAGTCCTAAGTAATATTTGTAGTGATAAGCAAAAAATATTTTCATATTTTCAATGTAATATACATTTTCTTAGTCTTTAAGTTCCGTGTTGTATTCTGCTTATAACATAATCTAGAATTATATAGTAGGGAACGGAATTTTGAAATGTGTTGAGGAGCGTAAATCAACGCTGTAGGTTATATTATTACAAAATCTAAGGATAAAAAACAACTCATCCCATGAGTAGAAGTTAGAGATGAAAACTAAATATATATAAAAAGATAATATAACACATTTTATTTATAAATAATACTATATTCCAAAAAGGACGGTCTAAGTATAAAAGCTGAAAGCCTCAGGTCACCGCCCCATTAGTTTCCATCAGACCAATTACTCGCACGCCAAAACATCGATTCTCACACTTCAGGAATCTCGGCCCCGATGAATATCGATATTCACGATTTTTAACCCTTTGATTAAAACAAGACTTTGCTGAATAATTTAATTTATAAAGGTTGTACTGTTCGGTGTCTATAGTTGAAAAATTATATGAAAATTGTGTGTTTTTTTTTCAAGGTTTTTGATTAATTTGTCGTTTGGTTTGTTTTTATTTTATTTTTGAATAATATTTTAGGAAATGTGTATATATTTTATGGAAGATGCGAGATTTAAGCCTGCGTTTCTTAGAAGGCGTCGGAAATGCGCTAATTCGAGTCCCGTTACGTTCAGTTTTTTTATACGTTTTCTTAAATATTTTTAGTATGGAAACCGTGAAAAAAAGTTAATTAGAGACTGGATAGTGCAACAAATTTTATGATTAAAAAAATATTATTTAATTTATTATTTTTCACGACACATATTTGTTACACAGTAAAAAAATTGTGATGTTAACTTAAACAAATTTTCAGTCAAAGAAGATTTTTTATACATCTTTTAATACTTTAGTGGACTATAACCTATAAAATAAGGTAACTTGTGCAGAAAAAAACATTTAAGTACCGCTGAAATGTAAAATTAAAAACATTTTAAGTCAGATGCCTTGGAAGTACACTTGAGGGTACGGTTGAGAAGTATCTACGGACACTGTCTACTTTAGAGGGAAGCTGTAAAATTTGTTGTTTTTTTTATTTTAAAGCATCTGTATTTCACATATTTTAAGCTTTTTTAAAAAGAACCTATTGCTTACGACTCGAGAGACAATAATGAGTGGCGGAACCTAATGTTGCATTATCTATATATACTCTATATTTACAATAAATTGTAACGGATCCGTTCTGGATATGGATGATTGTGGATTCGAGTCACTCTGGTAACGAGGAAAAGTGCGACTTTGAGTTCCGCCATTCAGAATGCAATGCCTACAGGATTTATCGAAATGTGGAGACTGGAAGTACCTTAATGGGAACGGAATATCTTAACACTAGACAAGTTATTACTAAACTTGCCTAGGGTTAAGATAGTCCCTTCCCTGGTGGGAACACATGACCAGTTCAGTCGGACGCTATTCTGTTATTAGAATTTAAATAATCATTTCCTTCATTCCCAGAAGTGTTGAGAGAAACACACTAAAGCATGTTAATGTGCGGTTGCATCAATTGCTGCGGTAATGAACGCAGTATTAATACCTAGTATCAGTAGGATATTAAAGCTAAAATATATTTTATAAAAAATATTTTTTTATTAATTTATGATTGAACTCGTAAAAAAAATTTTTATTATCAGTATTGATTCAGCAATATTGATTAACCCTTTCTAGTATAAAAGAAAAAAATCATTGATAAAATTTAAACATTATATAAAAAACAGAGATTCAATTGACACTTTTTACAATATTCACACAAACGCGTGTACACTGGAGGAGTTTATTTATACTTCAATGGAACGGAATGATCGATTAAATACACTCTACATTTGTGGAAAAGTGAATATGTATATATTTATTCTTTATTTGGGATTTTCGGTTACAGCGTAAAAGAGGAACTCTGCCTCCCGTGCAGAGCGGAAAAAGGAGCGTGGCCCTCATTTTTCCAAAGAGTGATTAAGTACTGATTATATCTATATTTCAATGTTGTACATGTTTATGTACATCTTCATAAACATTTGAGGCCTTTGACGTGTGACTGTTAACAGCACGGTCTAGGGTTCGATTCTCATTCAGGGAAATTATTATTTATTATTCATTTTATTTCTTCGCTCTGGACGCAAGGCAAAAACATTCAACAGGCATGCTTCTAAAATTTGGCAGAAAATGGAAAACGGAGTAAGTTTCCTCGGCCTACCCTGCTATCTGCAACAAAACTGAAAAAAAATGTACATAAACGTATACTGTACGGTGCTACGAAAAGCGCGCGAAGCACACAATCGCTGTTCTTCGAATGAAATTTCAACCATAATGTTTTCCTCAATATTTAAATTAGTATAAAAATAAAAAGCGAAAAAAAAGCCGACGAAAATTAATTTATTTGCTCATAGTAATATCTTGAACTACTTTTTACGTTTCATCACATCTAACAGATGTACTCCCAGGCTATATACCACACTAAAATTTTTAGTTCAAATTCTTTATTCATTTATATATTTTTAGCTCCACGATGTATCTTGCATAAAGCAAGACAGTTTGAGCGAAAACTGAAATCATCATCAATTTTTAACTCAATAGGGCATTGAACTGGTAACATTTTACATACACTAAGTAGACAAGTTAAATAAAAGCTGTAAAAACCACGTCTTACCGAAATCTTATAAATTAGTCAGTAATTTTTTATATTTACATTATTTTTGTAACTATGTATAAGTCTTATTGTACATTTACTAAATAAATAAATCTGCTTCATGCTATATACCGCACACGGTAGGGTACACAGAGAGAACCTAGAGTTAAGACACTCCGTTTCCCACTTTTTTTCGTCTAGCTTTTACATTGATGCCAGAGTGAAGAAAGGAAAAATAGTAAATAATTATTAATTCCCGGATCGAAACCAAAACCAGGCTTCAGGCCATTAATTTATAAAATAGTATGAATGTCACAGCATCTGTCAGGCTGAGCATCAGATTTATACTCGAGACACTTATACAATACTATAACAATAGATATTCAAGACAATATTTAGATAAATTATAAAATGCAGTATTGAAATTTTTATATGTTATATATAATATAATTTCAATATCTCGTATTTATTAAACTTTTATTCAAAAATTGTTTGTTTCCCTTTTAAAATCCTAAAGTTTCCTTTAAATATAAGCATTATGTATTTAACGACATTGCTTGCAAAATAGTTATTATTATATTTTTCCAAGATTCTTAATTATATAAATAATTTTCAAAAACATCGTAAGTAACAAAATTATACAAAACTCAAATTGAATAACTAATTTTCTAAATTATCTCTAATTCTGAATAATAATCCAATACGAGAGTACTATTGAGAAATATAAGTTTCAATTTCGCAATTATGGAAAATATAATTAAAATACGAATAAAATTGTACGAAACGTTATTTCGATATCGTGTAAACGCCATAATGACTGCCAAATGAAAGCGGACAAGGTAAAGGTAATTAACGAATCAATCAACAATATGCTCACGATTTACATTCATTAAACATCGAAATTGTTATTTATTCATATATTTATTTGTTTATTAGATAAATTAAAATAGAAATGTAAGATCAAAGTAAATAAGTTAAAATTTAATTGTTAATTAAAGTATAAAATTTGGTTTCAAACTATGAAATCTTGAATAATTCTGATTGTAAAAATATTTTTCTTCCGATTTTTTGGGAAATATACGAAGCAATTTAAATATTAAGCTTATTTTTCTCATATATAATTGTATAAGTATAGTATTCATAGTATTTACTAAACTTGAAAATTTTCCCTATTAAGAAAACAGAACCTACCAAAACTTACAATAATAAAATATAATAGAAATTACAAAAATATATATTAATACCTTTAATCCAATACCATCCTCTTAAATCGAAAAAAACACTCGACACATTACGTGTTTACGACAGCACGAACTCGCGAGCGAGACGCTACCCTCTCGGCGTCTACAGGACGACTGAAGCTCTACGTAGAGACACCCTGTCAACTTGTGCATTACAAACTTTGAAACGTACAATACTGGCCAATCTTACTATAGCGTAAGTAAGGTAGTTTAAGTTTTTTAAACATTTTAAGTTTTATATAAAATACAATAAATGTGTTTCATTCTGCCAATTCTTGTAAAGTAGCAAATTTTTGTTTTAAATTAAATATATTTGGTATAACGGTAACAATATATTTAGTGAGTATGTTTTTATTTGTTTATGCTTAAAATATATTTTATATTGATTTTATTTCAATTTCACATTTTTTTCTTTAATATTAATATTTAAGCTCTCTACATAGAGACACCTGTAGACCCTATGAACAAGTGCATAAAGAACTTTAAAATGTATAAAATTAGCAGGTTTTTCTAAAAATTAAAATATTTACTTTTCTTGCTTCACGGTGTATCCTGAATATAAGAAAATCTGGGGTTAAAGCACTCCGGTCTCGATTAAGACAAATACTTTTCTAACTTCTGCCGAATTCTAAATGCGTTGCGTATTGAGTGGCGAAACTCACCTGCCTGTCGATGCACTATGAATGCCTTAGATCTTAGTTTTATTTTATTTTTGTACATTTTTCGTTCAACAGTGTTACTGAAGCTCTACATAGAGACACTTATAGACCCTACGATCATGTGCAAGATGAACTTTTATATGTACTACCATTTCTTCCTATAAAGTTTTTTAAATTTTTTTACTATTTTATTTTACTATTCAAAAACTCTGTTATACTAAGTGTAGGTATGTTGTTCTGATTTTTTTAAATTGTGTTATAATAAAAATATTTGAAACATCAATGCAATTAATATTTTAATTAATGAGACACTTAACTCTATTTTAATATATTAGAATACTATTATTGCATAAAAGTCACACTACAATTTGTTCTGTTAAATAAAATATGCCAAAGGCGCCATGAGGCAGCGGCACAGAATATGAAGTGAGCGCCGTGGTTGTGTGTTTGATTCTCACTCGGGGGAATGAATAAATTAATATTGTACTATTATTGCTCTAGTAATAAGATATTGCTTAGCGATAAATACCGCAACTCAACACATAATATCTCGATAATTGGGCAGGAAATCAGTAATGGATGTGCCTTAACGTTAAGTTTCCTTTGTAAATCTCCTAAAGGAAATAAGCAAAATACATTTTTAAACTCCCTTTTCAAGCAGATAAAGTAAAGAAAATCCTTTAATGAAAAACAATATGCTTAGGATGTTAACCTTTCGCCCCTTCCGTCTAAATTTGAATAGCAGAATTTAACGGCGCGCTTAATCTTACACCAAACTTACAAAAATTAAAAACATTCATTTTCCTCAGCGAATATCAAACCGAAAATCATTTCATATACATCAGGCACTGCCCCATACGCCACAACAGTCTCTCATAAAATCCATTACCATTAGACCACAAACCACAAATGACTCTACACGTCTACGAATTATCATTTAATGTATATAGGTGTTGCTATGTCCCTCTTTCTACACCGCAATTAGATGAGCACCCAAATCTAGACTGGCCTTTGTATTTTGAGTACGCACGATAAGTACATTAATCAAAGAATAAATTAGAAAAATTATAGGAATAAGAATTAAAAAAGAATAAAAAAATCCAGCTTGTTCAATTCCAGCTTAAACGCAGCCTTTTCGAATTCTGCCACTCAATACGCAATGTCTCCAGAATTCGGCAGAAAATGGGGAACCAAGTGTCTTTACACTAGCTTTTCACTGCCTACTCTTCTGTGTGATACGGGATACAGCGTGAACTGAATTTAAAAAAACTTTTTCTTGACAAAATGGCATTTGCTTTCCTCTTTAACACTGTAAATAACGTACAACAATAGCTTTCAGTAATTCTGTGTAAACAATAGGCGTAACTATTTGTCCCCAAGAAACTTAAGTTTCTTAATACTCACTTTTAAGCAATTTCTTAAAGATCCTAAGGGAATACTTTATACTTTTAACCGAGGTGTGAAAAATATTTGGGGATTTTTGCTACGTTAACTTAAAATTAAACACATCTACCTGTTTTTATACTATTTTTGATATATAGTGTATGCAGGCTAACCGTAGCGCAGAGGCACAAGCGTGCTACTCTAGACATGTCAATTGGTGGCTTCGACTTCTACTCTAGGAAATTAAAAGTTTCTCAACAAGCAATGCCTCCATATTTATGTTATGTTCATTTACACATATTAAGTACTGATTGGAGCCTAGTTTTAAGATACACCGTTCCCATTTAGATACTTCCGTTCCATGGAGGTGTTCAGGCTTAGTGGTGGTACTGACGAATTCAATCACACTTGTCCCCTTGTGGTACGAATGGCCTCTTGTATTAATCAAAACATCTCACTCGGTAAAAATATAATGTAATTCAAATCTACCAATTATAAACAGAAAGTTAACTAACAGAAGAGTTTTAGATTTATTGTATGCCATTCATTTCGATACTTAAGGCCATATACTGATAAATATGGAGGCTATTGTGGTGCACCGGTACAGCATCTGAGTGTAAACACAGCGGTTATTGGCGCAATTCTCGAGTATATTGGATACAACGTGTAACTAGAAAATAACAATTTTTTTTTAAATTCACGCTTTATATTGCCGACGTCGACAAGCTAGATTAAGACTCTATTCTCGACTTTACATTTTTTTGCGTGTCGAGTGGGTAATTCCGCTAGATGGTCATGGAACTTACGACTATCGCCATTGCGGCTTGTACTATCCGCAGTGGGACACCACTGCACCACAATGGCCTCAACAACGCCGATCAACAAACAAAATAAACATTTATAAAGGAATCAATCAAACTGATTATTCAGCAAGAGTTCGGGTTAGTTATCATCGGTCGATGATGTCATGTGAAATTGCTTACCACGCTTAATGGGGGATGACACAATAACGTTTTATTATTATGAACGAAATAGTCAAAAATTAATAGGCACACCCTTACTTTGCAATATGTGGATTTTGTCAGCTTTTGTATTTATATTTTACATGCTTATCTAACATGTATGATGTCAGTAGATTTTGGATTTGATGCCAAAAGCAAAGCGTAGCGTTCAAATTCGGGAGTAAGTGGAGAATGGAGTGTCTAAACACTAAGCAGAGAATACATACCCTGCTATACGGGATGCACCAAGAAGCTAAAAAAGTTTATATATTCATTATTATATTATGTTTATATATTATATACCTCGAAAATTTTAACGCTATTTAAGTAAAATTTTCCATTTCATTTTAATATTCGAAAACTTTTTATTTTTGCTTTCATATATTTCATATAACCCTTGTTACAATAATTACCATACCTAAGAGCTACTAGCAAAAAAATTCACCAAGCTGCATCAAAATCTTTTTACACCTAAATCTAGATCTCATACTGACACACTATCGAACAAAGGCCGACAATGACGACATTTAAAATGAGGACAAATACATTTTAGATTTCACAGTTTTTCCTCGTGTTTTGTAATTGTACATGATGACAATGGAGGTTCTATGGCTTAAGAGTCCCCGAGAGAGAGAGAGAGAGAGAGAGAACGAGAATTTTATAGCGTATTTATTCTTTTTTTTTTCTTTATATTGTTGTCTCCAGTTAGCTGTTTAGTGTAGTTTAGCGTTATATCTTTCACAAAAGTTTTTTCTCATACTTATTATCTTTTATAATTTCTATAATTATATTGTATTTTGTCTATTTTTATATACGTATACATGTTTTGGTAGAGAAAATAGACCATCGTAGCGCTGCGGCTTTGCATTCTGTAAATGTGACAGTTGTGGGTTACGAAGTACTAAACACGCATGAACACATACATTTGGTGGAAAACAATGAAAAAACGTGTAAACGGAGAGTCTCAAAACTCACTTACGTTTCTTTTGCGTACCATGCTATATGCGGAATACAATACAAAAAAACTATTCTTTTACAACGGAATGTCCGTTGCTTTCTTGTAATTGTCGCTCTTGTCTGATGTGTCTATGTGGCTTGGTCACATACATTTGTAAATTTTTGTATACTAACTGTCCCAATATTATCTTTAACTATTGATGTAAAAATAATTTATAGCACTGTTTTAGTACTTAAAATGAACCATTCAAACGACAACACAAACACAAGTAATTCCTAAAGGCAATATATCAAAAGTCAGTTACTTTAAAAAACCTCTCAACCAATGTAGAATTGCCCTCTGGAGGACTATTGTGAAATGTCGTAATGTAAAGATTTTGTTTCAATCATTCATTCGTTCTTGTTAAATATAATTAATTAAAATGTATATAAATATAAAGAAAGTGGGTAAATGTTAGTGGTTCTTTATTAGTAACTATATTTTATTTATGTTATATTTGAGAGTAAGAGGTATCTTTGCTTTATATTTTGAGCTGAAAACAAGATTTATGCTGATATTATATAAGTAGCAAGGTAGTAGACTCAGTGTCTTGTCACTTTGTTTATCACATTTAGAGAAATATTGATATTATTAAAGATCAGTCAATACAAAAATAGAATTATAATACTATTTTAAAGAATTAATAACATTTATTGAATCAATGATCGTTTTGTCTAATAATTTTTAGCTTCACACTGTATCTCGGAAAAATGAGGGTAGACAGAGGACCTGGGAACCTAATCTAAGCACCTTATCTAAACACAGCCTTCCCACTGGGAAAATTAAACTAAAATATTTGTAAAACTATAATGACATACATCGAATGGGGTTAAACCCCGCAATCATCACACTTACAGCAAGACGAGAAATAGTCAAAAAATCTCAAGAATAATTATTCTAAGCAACATCAGGGTAAATCAAGCTATAAACAAACTAAGTTAGACAATCAAACAATACTAGTCAGCTCAAACAGAGCGAAGTTAAATAATTCGAAGTCGATTACTTTTAAAAAGGTTTCGTCGTATCTAAATCACTCTCTGGAGTGCTATCGGCTCACCAGTGTGCTAACTGTAATTAATACTAATGTAGATAAAATATAATAGATTTTTACATTAAAAAGTGTTTTTGTACTGTAAGTAGTAAGGGCGTGACTATAACGCGCCGGTTGAGGGTTCGATCCCCACTCGAGGAAGTGAAATATTTAGTTACGTTTCTATTTCCATTTCTTCGCTCTGGTGTCGAGGCAAAGCGCGGCGTTATGTTCTGCCAATCAACTCGCAATGCCTCCAGAATTAGGAATTTAAGCGGAAAACGGAGTGTCTTAACCCTAAGTTTCCTCTGCCTATCGTGGGTGCGGGATGCAGCGTGAAGCTGAATTCTGAAGTAGTAAGTGTTAATTGTAGAATCGAATCTTAGTGAAGGAAAGTATAATTAATAAATTAAGTATAAATTTATTTTTCGGTTATATGAGCTTCGGATAAGTCGCGATATTCACGTTGTATGTGACATATGGCAAGGTAGGCAAAGAGAAGACATTTGTTCAGACACTCCGTTCCCCTCTTGCCGTCAATTTTTTTAAACATTGCGAGTTGAGTAGCGGAACTCAACACCACGCTCTTCCCTAGTGCAAGAAATAAAATTCTAATAAGCAACAATTTATTCCCTCAAGTGGAATTCGAATCCACAATCTATAGCGCTTACAATCGCACGCTCTACCCCTGCGCTACGACTGGCCTTAAACGTATACATATAGTAAAAATTACAAACACACTTGTCATTTTCGATACGACAATTGACTGAGTTTTAAAATTTTATAAAAATAATACATAATAATATTATATTTTGAGAAGAAACATGTCCGTGAGAGTCTCGATGCATCGTCGTTAGTTGCCTCTTCATTTATAATATCACTTGTAACGATATGCGAATTTCAATTATATATTTTTTACGTATGTGTGTATGAATTGTATACACTGCGTCTTTTGTTTGGCTTTCAAAAATGGTCAAGTATATTTTGTTTGTATTTTTTTTCTGTAAGCGCGACGGACGACGCGCAACACGATTTTTTTTATATCCACACGCTGGAGATAAATAAATATAAAGGACGGCATTGAGTTACGTCACTCAACAAGCAAAAATTAGATGGTGAGTGTTTGATGTAGTAACACTAGATGAACAACTAGGTTAACACTAGTTAGGTTCACTTTGCCTTCCTTGCTATGTGCAAAAACTTTTATTTATACAAAATGCTTAGTGCTCATTAACGAATATTACAACTACGTACTCGTATACATTATTTATATAATGAAAAACTCGCATTTAGAAAAAATAAAGAAAGATTACAGCAATAATAAAAATGTGGACAGTATTTTTAATTTAATGCCATTCCCCCAGAAAATAAACAAACAAATCAAAATTACCTCGACAAAAACATGTTATAGTCACCTTACCTTGAATTTTCCAACATAAATCATCTTAAAACGATTTAAACGTACAATCTTGGCGTTCTTGGGTTCCGTAGCTAGAATAACGGAACCCTTACAGAATCACTTTGTTGTCCATCTGTATCTCTAAGTATAAAGACAATTTTTCTTTAAACCGCGTGGACGTTTAATGTAGAAATTAATATCACACATTCAGGTGTATAGTGGAGCAAAGAAAAAATTAACTTTCTTAGTCAACGAAATCTGAATGAATTGTGAATCGTAATAAAAACCTCTTAGATACCTCTGTGGATTTACAAATAAAATTTTTGACGAAAAATATGTTGAAAAACTATATCACAGAGAAAAAACTGTGCAAATTTATGTTCATAGTTTATTTTGTACAAAATATGTACATACACCCGAACACATGTTTGTCCAGTGACCTGCAATCATGAAATTGGTACGGAACTTTTAAATGAAGAAAAGAACTCGCACTTGGCCGTTTCTTTTTACCTAAAAGCCGAAATTGCGAAGCTACATTTTCAAAAGATTTTTTACGGCTTAAGATTAGAGGAGATTCGATGGAGGTTGGGGTATTATTAAAACGCGGTCATTGAATACGCCAACTGATTGACAAATTCTGCAATCTACATATTCTCCCTAGAAATCTGAAAGGTTTGACATTTATTTAATTTCTGTGATGGAAGGTTGCTTTTATATTATATGAAGTAAAATTGTAAAGATTTACTTTTTTATTTGTATTTAACTTCACGCTGTATCCTGCACATGACAAGGTAGGCAGCCTGGCTACCCTGGCCTCCAGCTCACAGATTACCGCAGAAATCTGGAGGCAATGCGATAAGTAGCGAAACTTAACGCTGCGCCTTTCCTCGTTACTAGAGGAGAGAAGGAGAGGAGTGGAAATCGATTATATAATCTGTAGCGTCAACAGTCATCCAATTATACTATGGTAACTACTACTTTCCTTAAAATCACAACTTACTGGATATGTTAATCAATGTAGAATTTAATATTTATCGGCAAATCAATAAATGTTGACAGTGTTGGTTGGATAAAAAGGTCTTAACTAAGGATAATATTTATGTGATTTATGTATAATAATATTATAAAATAGAATGACGATATCAATGATATTGTGGTGGGACGGGGTCTGACTAAATGCGACGGTCGTGTGTTCGGTCCCCTGAAGGGTTACGTGGAAAATACCTGGGTCTTTTTATTTTATTTGGACTAAAATAGATTTTTTTTTACCACATTCGTAAAGTACAAGCTCAATAAGATGGGTGCAAGTATGTAAACTCATATGACAAAGTCATAATAAAATGTTTCGTTCTCACATGACATCTTTTTTTACTAAAGTTATATACCTTACAACAATCCTTTCTACTAACACGAAATCAAATCCAACTGGAATCTCATAAATTATGTAAAGTTACAAATGCAACTCTAACATGGTTTTTGCGCGCATAGCGAGGTCGGTACTTTGGCAGGAAATTTTAAATTTTAACACTCGCCATTCTCAAAGGTGACCCGAGTTTAACTTACAATCTCACGAAAGCCTCGCTCGCTGGATTTCTGAAGTGTCGACTAAGTACTCACTAGACTTTTAAACTTTACTGATGTTGTAGTAAGTTTTATATTAATTATGTTTTTTTAAGTACTGACAAAATCTGACTTTTTTCGGTAAGGTCCTTGAATGATTTTGTAAAAATTAATCAATTTTTGTTTCCATACCATTTCCAATATTTATACAATAATAGTTTTAAATTATTATGTGATACGAAAGGCCAATTATTGAGCTTTATTGAAAAAAGCTAAAATCCAGCAGTCAAAATAATATTTATTTTCCGTGGTTCACCACGGAAAATAAATGTTTAGCTAGAGCATATATAGGTGTAAAATAGATAGTTGCTGAGGTCCCCTACCCATACACCACTACTACTCCAACGATCGCGTTACGTAAAACCAGAGGAGCTACAGGTGCATTGCCGGCCTTTAAGGTAGAGATAGATGCGCATTTTAAAGGTACCCATGTCATATCGACCTGAAAATACTGCCGCGGGTAGGCCATTCCATAGTTCCGTGGCGCGTGAAAGGAAATTCCTACGAAACCGCACAGTGGTGAAATACCCCATATCCATCTGATGTGGATGATATTTAAGTTTGTGACGTACTGTGCCGTTAGAAAATTCGGCGGCAGGTAACAGGTCAAATAGTTCTTCAGAACATTTCCCATGATAAATGCGATAGAGAACGCACAGCGAGGGGACGTCTCTACGCAAAGCCAAAGTGTCAAGCCTTTCACATCGCATTGAATCCCTAATGATTCGAACGGCTCTACGTTGTATGCGATCAAATGGGTCAAGTTGATACTAGAGTGCACCAGCCCAGAGATGAGAAAAGATTAAGGTTACAGGTTACAGGTAAACAGGTTGTTAAGGAATGCTAACAAAGACTAAATTGCTTCACTACGCTCAGCCATGTATCATACATAATTCTTAGTTATTTCCATACTTCCATCCTGACGAAGCCGCGATCTAGAGCTAATAGTTGATTTAAAATTACATTTTATTAAGTTAACAGAATTTTGCTTTGATAGCAAAGCCTAGGATGTGCGCTAACTTAAACCTATATTAAAATCCTAAGTCTTTGATCATTGCGTGTGTAGGATATAAATACCTAGTTTCTTTGTAGCTTCATGTCGTATAACTTGCACAGAAAACGATTTTTTTATCTATTATTTGGAAAAAAATATAATTATTAGTTCACTAACAAGTGAAATTATATAGTCAATTCACAATCCTATGGAGCCCCGCTGAAACAATTGCAATCATTTTAGAGGAAACTAAGTATAAGCAAAGCAATATAATAAAGATAAAATAAGAAAATACCTATACATCGTAAAGTATAAAAAATTTCCAAATATAGATACAGAAATATTTATTATAATGAAATAAGTCAACAATAAACATAATATTTGCATAATAATATATTTTTTAAATTGATTATCATTGAGCTGAGCGAGGCGAAGCTAGTAGTAATAGTAATCATGTGACGGAACCTAGTTATTGATTGTAAACATATCGATGTAATATCTAATATATTTTTTAGCTTTACACTGTATCTCGCACATAAGAAGGTAGGCAGAGGGTACCTGGAAACCTAGTATTAAGATACTCCGTTTCAATTAAGATAGTCTCATGACTCACTTCGCGCCTGATTCTGGAAGCATTGGGTGTTGAGTGGCGGAACTGAACACCGCGCGTTTATCTCGTTACCAGAGCGAGATACAACCTGCCGCGCTTACAATCGCACGATAATACCTGCGCTACGACTGGCAACGACATGCTTTGTCTTATTAACAAAGCGACAAATCAAAATAATTCATTTCCTCGTCCGGAATTCGAATCCACAGGCTTTAAGTTAATAGTCAGACGTTCTAGCCGTGTGTTCCCGGCTTAGAAGAGGATCACCCTGGTACTGGTGGTGTCGTAAGAGGCGACTAAAGTACGAGTGGGAGAGTCACGTTGCCAGCAATGGCGACACGCATGGGCAGACTCGGCGTGAAGTAGTGGCTTTATGTCACTGCGTTTCGCATTAGGTAATGCCGGGCTCCGGCGCCCAACCACCTCAAAAGCTGGCAACGCACCAGCAGCTCCTCTGGTGTTACGCGGTGTCGTGGGCGGCGGTGATCACTTACTATCAGGTGACCCGTACGCTCCTTTGCCATGCTTTTTCCATAAAAAAAAAAATTGTCACAAGCTGACCCACTGACCCGTATATATGTACGAATATTATAGTATCAGTATCTTAATGAGAATGAAATGTCTTAACACTAGATTTTTTTATGAAAAGACGAGCGATCACTTCGTTGTACTTCAACACCACCGCCCAAGACCTCGTGAACACCAGAAGAGCTGCAGGTGGCTTAAATCGCTTGTGTCTTTTTGAAAGTACCTATATCGTATCAACTTGCAAAACACTTCCGCAGGTAGACCATTCCTCCGTAAAGTGGTTCCTAGTTTCCCTCTGCCTACTCTGTTACGTACGAAAAAGGGTGTTGCTATAATAATTATATTTTTACTTTTATATATTATTTAATACACCTCAGCATCAGATAGAGAAAAACATCTAGATTTTACTCTGTTTCTCATTTGTTTATCTCAAATAATAATGAAAATAATCCTTAAACGATTTTTAAAATGGACTGAATGGGTTTTGAGCACAAAAAAAAAAGGAAATGAAAAGCACAAAACATATTTTTCTGTAAAGCTTAACAGGTTTTAAAAGGATTTGTCAAGTTGCATATAAATAACGAAATCAATATTGAGTAGAATTATCTTTATATATCGTTTGTCTACTGATAAGCTAAATGGATAAGTTGAAATCCGGAATATTTTAATACAATTGTCTTATAGTATATTCTATTATAATCGACTGCAACTACCATCACATATACAGTCTGTGTATGTACATATACTATATGTGATGGTAGTTGATTCTAGTACAAAAAGCCGTATTAAGTTCCGGCATTCTACATGCAATGTCTCAAATTCTGGTGAAAAGCGGAAAACAGAGTGACTTAACACCAGTTGCGTACTCTTTTCTTAGAAAGAATGTAATTTCCATCGAATCTGCTATGCGGAATGAAGCTTAATAAAAAATATTAGGATATTTCGTAGAACACGATAGATGTAATTTAGAATTGCACTTGAAGTGTTTATTGTCAAATATATGGTAGTGTGCTGACACCAGTTTTGGCGCATGAACACAAGCGTGTGACTGCAAACACGACAGGTTGTGAGTTCGATTCTCACTCGAGGAAATTAAATATTTAATATTTTAATTTCTTCGCTCTGGTATCGAGGCAAAGGGTGGCGTTGAATTCCGTCACTCAACGACAGGCCTTCTCTTTCCTTTGCCCACTCTACTGTATGCTGGATACGGTCAAAATTACATTATATATTGTAGATATAAAAATAAAGTTGATATTTTAGCTTCACGATGTTTTTCATAAAATACACTCCTCGTTTCCTCACTTTAGAGACATTACACTTTGTCATTAGACCAAAGAAATGATGATAATTCATGTTCCCACGTGGCACTCTAACCCACAACCGTTGCGTTTACATTCCGATGCTGTACCGCTACGCCACAATGGAATCTAGATTGCCTAAGTAATTTATATTTTCATATATATTTCATACATAATGTATATTGATATACTTAGAAGTATATCTTAAATTTCAAAAACCCGAGGCGACAATTATGTTTTCCCGAAACATACTTTCGATGGCACCTATTAAAAGTTCGCTCAACTTTCGCCGCATGCAGGTGTGTTCTTGTAGTAGTGGTCGAACTTTTAATCCATCCATAATATGAAAACTAGCTTTTATGATTTTAGTAAAAAATTCTGTGGAGTTTTAGTTCTATTTTCAAGTTAATTAAATATTGATTAATGATACTAAACTTTATTGATAACATTGTTGTAAGTTTCACGCTGTACCCATCTCATGGAATGGAATAGGGGAACTTTGTAACCTAGTGTAGAGAAAACACTCCGCTCCTATTAACTTCTGTTCTCCATTTTCCACCGAATTATGCACGCAAACTCAACCAGAGCGAGGAAATGAAAAATTAAGTATTTAATTTCCTTGAGCGGGAATTGAACACATAATCTATCGCGTTTACACTCAGCTTCACTATGCCCCTTCACCACAACTGGCTCTCTTGGAGCTTGCAATGGAAATAATTTGTAGTTTTGTATGACACATGACACACTGAGTGTGTCTAAGTGCCCGAAGTAATTCTAGTCGCAGGTACACTCACCTAGACTGACATTTGGAAAATCAACCTCTCTTTAGTTTATAGGTAAAATAATAAATATACTTTTGTTTATTTGTAAAATTTCAAATATTGTTGAAATTAAATTTAACAAATTGATTTCCACAAATACTCTAAACCACTTAAGTATATGAAAATATCAATATTTTGCTATTAAACTGTTTTACGTAGAAATTATTTGCATACGAAATTGGGCGCGCACCTACAGCTCAACTATTGAAAAACAAATTTAGTTAGAATATCGAAGTGAGAGGTGCTCTAAATATCGATAACTAAAGTTATTGAGTTTCACTCGTAAAAAGTATGCCTATGTTTATTAACTCAAAGTAGAAATGAAAATTTTATTACAGAATTAGACAAGAGGACGTCGTGGCGCAGTGGTTGCAGACTGGAGTCCTAAACACTTAGGTATAAATATCTAAAGAAATTGATTTAAATGTGGTCTTTTCATAAGATATAATATAATTATCGTTATGGAACTTTTCGAAATTATATTATAGTTAGTTTTTTTATAAAAAGTATTTTTTTTATGATTTGAAAGGTATTATTGAGATGTATTAAGAAAAAATCACGATCGCAGACAACAGTCGAGCTGTGTTTGTCGTTTTTTTTTTTTAAATCCAAGTAGTCCTGTTGAACAGCTCATACCCATTTCATTTATATATAGATATATATATATATATATATATATATATATATATATATATATATATATATATATATATATATATATATATAGTATATGGGTAGAAGACCTATAAAACATATATATATCTAAAAGTTCGATAGAATAGAAAATTGGTTGCAATAGAAATTCCAAATTGTACGCATTCTAGTTCAATTACCCAAATTGATATGAATGGTAATAATCTCTCAAATTCTGTTGGATGACATGATATAATCATTATAAATTTGCTAGATTTGCTGCTTTTATAATTTATAATTTTCATAGTAGTAGATAATTGGAATGGAATAAAATTTTTGAATGCAGCTTTTGTTAAAAACTTCCTTTTTTTTCAATTTATTTATTTTTCAAGTTCTTAGGTGTAATTTTCTGTATCATTTGGTTTTCCATACAATACCTCGGCAATGCATGAAATATCAAAATGTACAGATAATGTATGAAATGTTCTTTATATATATTTTGCGTAGGTATTCTATGAAATACCGAATATGCAGTCAGTGACGTATAAAACGGGAGCAAGGAAGGAGGGGAACATAGGGGCAGGCAGGTAACAAACGTGTTGTGACTTGTTTACTAGCTTGCATTTCATGTAGATTTTTATTGGTAACTTATAAATCCGCCACTGCAGCTACACATTGAGAATAAAGACTAAGATGATGTATTTAACAAAGGCACTTTATAAAATTCCTAGAAATTTTATTCATTACCTAGGTAACATATATAATAATAATCTGCGGGATACAGCATAGGCAGAGGGAACCGAGCGTTCAGACACTCCGTTCCCCACTTAAAACTTTTTGTAAAATTTGTAATAAAGAAAATTAACCAAATATTTCATACATTGCCTGGACGAACAAAGGTATTCTATACATTTCCGAGTTATTGAATGGAATACCAAAATTATACAGATTGCCGGTAACGTAATATATATTGTACTAAGTTTCTTGTCTATTGACGATAAAAACCAAGTTGTATATAGAATTTGTTACACTGAGTATTAAATTTACTTCATGTACCAAAAATTACAAAGTCAAAATCAATGAATGGTATTATTTACTGCAGATACTTCATAATTTATTTGTACAATAACTATACGAACTATAAGATTCTTGCCGTACTTAATACTGAAACCTTACTTATATGACGATATAAAACTCAAAATAGTCGTAAATCGAGAAATGTTACAGTCGCTTCAAAGTATACTTCTAGAAATATAAATCAAGAAAGTATAACACAAGTAAAGTTTAAATTTAGTCGGTATACTTCGCTTGCTCACGAGTTTAGTATGTGCATGCATGTATTATATTATTATTTCTATATAATTTTAAATATATAATTTTTTATCAAGTCATTTTGCCCTTTTTTGCAAGTGTGGCGTTGAGTTCCGCGAAACAACACGCAATATTCCGACTTCAAGGGAAGGGTAAAAATTTCTTGATTACTATTGGGATATAGCGTGAAGATAAATAGCAGCTCGCATATTCACCAGCCATTCACCTTTCATTCAGAGAGAACCTATCAAAACCGAATTTTCAATATCTTGCATGTTGAGTGGCGAAATTTAACGACACGCTTTATATTTGATACCAGCGCGAAGAAATAAAAATATTTTTACCTGATTGGGAATTGACCGCACAACCGTCGCGTCTACAGTTAACGCTGTGGCGCTGTGCTGTCTAGAAATATATTTCCCAGAGATAAAAAAAATATTTTATTTGTAAAAGTCATAAGTTATAATATTCAATCACAATATTCAATTGGCTACTTACAATTTTGATAGGAAGACCTGACTAGACAATTGGGCATATCGTACAAGATCAAAGACAATGAACCTTGTTAATACGAAAATAGTCTTGTCTTATAAGTAATACTAGCGATGTGCTCGCGACATCGCCCGCTTGAATTACACATTATTTCATTACTATTGTGAATAATGTTTATTTAAATATATTAAATTAAAATATTGTTTTTTTTTAAATGATAACGTTACTAATGTTATCATTTAAAAAATATTAACTTCGGAAACTAAGTTTCAATTACTTTAATAAAACAATTAATTTGTGTGAACGTTGTCGATACAACTTAAACTGGTTTAAATAAATTAAACTTTCAATGTTACGGAAAGTTTTGCAAAATACATACAATATTGAAAAATGATTTAAACCAAAATTAATGATTGATTTAAATCGGTAAAGGTTAATTAATCGGTTTCTAAGGTTATCGTTGCTAAGTGCTCTGTCCGCACATAGAAAGGTAATCAGAGGGAACCTGGGAACCTACTGTTAAGTTTCTCTAATTCCATTTTCATTAACTCAACTCGAAGAATTCCGTAGGCATTGCGTGTTGAGTGGCGTACCTCAATGTCTTGCTTTACGAGTGGCCTAGAGTGAAAAATAAAAAAATAAGCCACAATGATGTCGCTTGCTTGTACTACAAATCGACACACAATATGCGATATAGAGTTCCAAAATGTAGAATGTGTGTGTGTTGAAAAGTCTCTTTTACCTAAGATAGGGTAAAATACTATATCGCCGTCTTTAGTAACATATATTAACAATTAACTTTTGCATCTTCGAATGAACATGAAGTTAAACTAGCAATACTAAATCATAGGTAAATTATAGTATACGTACCCATATATACATACATACAATATTTTATACATAAGTATATAGGTAAATACTATATATTGGAACACTTTAAATCTCACAGAACCCCAGATAGATCACTTAAGGGTAAGGCCATGAATACGTCCCAACAAGCTTGGACAAGACGCCGCCGGATTTGAATTGCAAATGATCGCCTACAAAGAAAACAAGACAATTAATTCGGTAACAGTGTTGATGTTTAATCAGTAAAGTGAGGTTACGCTTTGTGAACAAGTCGCGAATATATTTTGAATATATTTCATGTAAGCAGCTTTATCCGCTTTCCACCTAATTTTCAAGAAGAAAATTTAATTAATTTTGTAGAGTAAACGAAACCTACAACTGTCGTGTTTACTGTCAGACACTGTTACGCACACACAATCATATCCACTGTATCTCACACAATCATATCCATCAAGACCAGATTACAACTAATGAATTGAAAAATTTCCATTTTTTACTGCAAATAAATATTTCGATAATCCAAGATGGTATCAAAAACAATATTATTTAGAAAAAAAAACAAAATTAAATATATTTTGGCACTTGCGGCTTCGTCCGCGTAGTCAAATAGAAATAGCCAAAATTGACACATGACATATTCGAAGGGCCCGAAGTATTTCCGACCATACTCGTAGTTACTGTAGCTTACGTTAAAACGATTAAAGTTATATAATATAATCCATATTTTCACAAAAATATTTTTCATATTAGAACCATCTATTCTTGATATTAGTACAACAACAAACCAACTCTTTCACTATATAACATTAATAGATATAGATTAATAGATACAGATAAAAAACACAACACTGTGTAAAGCACAGATTAATCTAAGTAACTCGATAGGTTTATGCAAATCAAACCAATTCACACTTCATCAATATGTATATCCGCGTAATAATTACGGATTGACAGATAATCGTGAATTTATTGCCAGCGAGCGTTGAGTGTCTCACAGCGCCTGTTCGGAATTTGTAATTTAGATACGTCATTAGTTGTGTTGCTGCGATACAAGTTATTAGATAATTAATAGTAATTTATTGTTTTTGCAGGTTAATGAGAGGCTAGTCTTGGCGCAGGCGTAGAAGCATGTGACTGTGTGAAAGGTTGTGGGTTAAATTTCCAATTTTGGAGGAAAGTAGGGAACAGAAAAACTCATACTATCAGAGCTATCTCAACAATAGGTTTCTAGGTTACCTCTGCTCTCCTGCAATGTAGAGGATACGAAGTGAAGCTAATAAGGAAAAGGTTAGTAATGCCGTGAGAGCGATAATAAGTCAAAAATTAAATAAAGGTTCGACCCTCAGTGGAATGATTATATATTAATTGTTTTCACTTTCATGATAAAGTGCGGCGTTTAGTCCCGCTATGATTTATTGGAAGAGTAAGAGTTGGAATTTTAGAGCGCAATTTTACAATGAAATTTCTAATTTAGATAAGGTATATATATAATAGTTATGTTGTTAGATAAAAAGGATAAAATCAGAAATGAAGTTATCCGGAAAAGAACCGTTGTTACCGACATCACTCTCAGAATCAGTATGTTGAAATGACAATGAGCTGGACACATCTGTCGAAGGACCGATAGTCGTTAGAGCAGACGAGACCTCGAGTGAAGACCGCGAATCGGCAAGCATAGAGTAGGGCGCAATTCAGCTCCATGGCCCGACGTGACGTGAAAAAGGCTGCTGGCTTCGACTGGGTGCGGACGGCTCTCGGGATCTCTGGCGCACCCTAGGGGAGGTCTATATCCAGCAGTGGACCCGAATAGTCTAATTTGATTGATTGTCAGATACTAGTTATAAGATATCGTTTTGATTGTGATCGTTTTGAGATTATAAGGATGTAAGCTGTGGTTATAATTCCACTAGTACATAAGCAACGTCTTTTGTATAACTATAAATGAACAAAAATCAACTTCCCTATTTTCCTGCATTCAGGTGCAGGTTAGGCTAGAGAAGACTTTTTCTGCCAGAGCGAAGAAACTTAAATATCAATTCAATACCAAACCCACGCATCTCATTTAAAAACAGGATTTGTGTAACTGCGCCTCGACGGTCTCAATTCATATATAATGTAACATAAATAATTGCCAATTAACCTCTTACAGCAGAGTTTGTAATAAATTATCATTTTCAATGGACGTACAATCAAATGGACCTATAATAATAAATTAAAACGGAACGAATTCAATCTGCAAGAAGGAAGCAGAGCCTAAATAAACTAAGTATCATCATTTGTTGTGATAGGAGGAATCTGTGACAAGTTTTTTTTTATTTTTTAGCCTCACGCTGTATCCCGCGAATAGCAGGGCAGCCAGGGCCAGCCTGGGAACCTAATGTTAAGGCACTCAGTTACTTAATAAATAAATAAATAAAAATAATTTATTTCAGACTAATTATTATCCATTTAGTGTTAGTGTTTAAATTGCATTTTTTTTCTTATGAATTATGTTAGTGATAGTTAGTAATATATTATTTTTACTTTATTTGGCCCGTTAACGTTTCTATCCAATGTTTTTAGATAGAACAGTCTAATCTTGTCTTCAGAATGCTATGTGATGTGTGCTTTTTACACATTATAGCATGGAATCCATTGACCCGTGCGTCCGCGAACATTCCTGAGTCGTTACAGAACCGCGGCAGACTCATTCTGAAGGCATTACTACATTGTACGCGTAGTGCGGTGTAGGCTCGACGCGTATAGTTTATCCATAGGCCACCCGAGTAAAACAATTGACAGAATGCCCGAAATAGTGTCATCTTGACAAGCGCAGTACCACGGGCAAACCTGCGAGCGACCATATTGCTTCTTGCCGTCAGCGCTCTACGCTCTCTTCATCATCGCTTAGGCTTTCGTTAATTATATGGCCCAACTTTATTCAGTAATAACCCATTCAGAGTAATTGGTGGCACATGACGAGGTGAACGGTGATCAGCTTTGAATGCAATAAATTCAGTTTTCTTAGCATTGTACACCAAACAATTTACCGCCGCATAAGACTCACAGATATTTATTAATACTCTTAAGACTCTAATCGAGGGACTCAGTAACACCATGTCATCAGCGTAGAATAAATTGTTGAGGCATTGGCCATCTATGTAGCATCCAACATTGACGTTGCTGAGCCGCTTATTGGTAACGGAGTGTCTTAACACTAACATTTAACTTACTCTTAGCCCTTCCGTTACCAACTTGCCACCGAGGCCACAACTTGCCAGTTACAACGTCATGAGGCACGAATTGCACTGCAAAATTGACTTGTTGTCGGTTCAATCACTAAATTTACATTTTCATTTCTCCGCTCTAGTACCGAGGAAAAACGCGGGGTTAAGTTATGTCACTCAAGAATTCGACGGACAAATATTTCGGAAAGATTATTAAAAAGGCTATATAGGCTATTTTTGAATTAAGTAATACAAGTAAGACGTGTTTTCACTGCTTTTTGATTCAAATGCAGTTTAATATTATGCTATCTAGATTAAACTTTAAGATAATATTTTTTATAAGTAGTTTCTGAGATGGACAGTTCAATCAATACTTGTTCAATATTTTCTCTAAAGGTTCTGAATAATAATATTAACCGCCACTTGAGTCCATGAGCCTGTACTGGAATGACTTAGAATATCCAAATATTTGTACTCTGCAAACATTTGTCTATAGTTGACTGGTGAAAAGTGCAAGCATTCGTTGGATAAAATCTAAATAAATCAGCTTAAATAAGTCTTAGGATGTTTGCCTTTGGAACTTATAAAGTTTTGGGGATTATTCTACTTAAATACTAGTAGTTTTTTAAATTAATTATGGAAAAAGTCACCAGTATTTTTTCCTTTTTCCGAAATTTAAAAAATATATAAATATATATATATTGCCAAATATCTGCTGAACCACTGAAAATTGCTGGACATATATGGGGGTGAAATGGATACGTACTGAAGTTGCCTATCCATAAACCACCTTTGATCCGTTGGTCGAGTTATACACCTGCATATACATAGACAGGTTAAACATAAAACAGCAATAGTTTCATTCTAGTCAATAATCTGTCAGAGGAAGTGCTCCGCTATTTGCGATACAAATGACGTCCATTAGTTTAATTATCACTATACTGTATATTAAGGAAATTCCAGCTCCAACGCCTTACTTTATTTTTTTGCTTCTGAAAAAAATGTCTTCCGCAAAGGCTGGGCACAACAAATGAAGGGCTTACCGTAAGAGTGTCTAACGCGATGTAGGGTTGCGGACTCTCCTTTGCCAAATTTTTGTTCAATTCTCGAGATGTTGGGCATTGAATGGCGGAACAAGATGACGCGGTGTGTCTACCAGAGCGGGGAACTAAAAACAACTTAAATGTTATCATTCTACCGAGTGTGAATCGAACGCCCAACCCTTGTGCTTACAGTCAGACGTACGACGCCAGTTAAACATAACTAAATAAGCATATTTTGTATGTATAATATACAAATATACAGTATACATACTGTACATACATATAAGCCTAGGGACCATCGTCAATCTCAAAAGGCACTAGCAGGCGAACACAATCACCAAGTCTATTTGATGTGTCGCACGAATAACAAGCTGAAGTAACTCAACCGCCGCGTCGTATCAGGCATTTGGGACTTATCAAGCGTTGTCTAAAGCTTGGAATGGTTATGGGTTGAAATCTTAGTCGTACGTGAGATTTTTTTAAAGTTTTGTATTTAAATAAAATAAAGAATAGCTTTTCCATCCAAATTATATTTTTTTTACTTATCCCTAAAGCGATTAAAAAGATTTTCGTTCTAGCTTTGTCTGTCACTAAAAACGTACACACTGGCTATCGTAGCGCAGTAGCACAAGCGTGTAATTGTGGATACATTGATGGTAGGTTCGATTCCCACTATAGGATGAAATATTTATTTTTTTCATTTCCTCGCTGTGGTAATTCAATGCTTTGAAAATTCTTCGGAAAGTGAGGAACGGAGTGTCTTAACACTAGATTCCCTCTGCCTACCCTAGTATGAGTGAAGGTAAAAAGAAAAAAAATACATACAAAAGTAAAAGTTTAGCATTGTTGTAAATTAGGCAAGTATCACAAGATACTGCCTATTCTAGTAATTTAAAGACACGCTAGAAGTATGCTGTAGATGATGAACTTAACATCAAGCTCAGTCTGTCAAATTTGAAAAAACTATAACATTTAATTAAGTAAATAAATTGGCAGCACCTGTATCCCGTAAATTTTTTCGGAAGATCTTTACTCTACGTTTCTTCTTCCCTGCATGTTGTTGAATGTGAGGCAACGGGATAAAAAAAATAATTCAATAAAAAATATTTTTATAATAAGATATATTGAATATTAATATTCATATACAACGTAAAATATAACTTTCAAATATAAATCTATTTATTAATAAGACCCGGTAACACCTAAGTATACAATGAAATTGTGTGATTCATACGTTATCCACGTGCGCCTCAACGATATAAAAATATTGTTTTTGCATTTAAATGGGTTCATTAATTTACATCATATTTTTATAATAAATGTTCCCTCACGCTGTTGGCCTTTTCATATTAATTTAGTTTTATGTCAATATAATATTTGTAAGTGAACTGTGTGTGAGGCCAGTCTTGGCGCAGGAGCACAAACGTGTGACTGTAAACGCGACAAGTTATGGATTCGATCACATTGAAGACAATTAAATATATTTTTTATATCTTCGATGTGGTGTCGGGGCAAAGAGCGCGTTAAGTTCCGCCACTCAACATGCCATACCTCCAGGATTCGGCAAAACGAAAGTATCTTAACATTACGTTAACACGCTTCCTCTGCCTACCCTGCTATCTGTGGGACGCAGCGTGAAAATGAAAAATAAATTGTGTGTTAAGGTTTTGTCATGAGCAATGCTAATATGAGAAAAAACTGCTTAAAATATTATGATTTAACTGTCTTCCATGTTCACCTAGCAGGGTGAGGAACTAAGCACAGTACCTAAGATTCTAGGGGTCAATTAAAAGGAGCCCCTTTGAATTGTGACTTGGGTTACTGCTCACATCTGTTGTCACAGCTCCTCTCTCTATGTAATCAATTCGGTCTGACTGCAAAAGTTCCGTCTTCGAAGCATATTGTCGAGAAATGATTTGTTGATAACTGTAGACAGAGTTCACTCGCTCCTACTTTTACCATTTATAAAGTTTGTGACCAATTTTGAAACTTTTCTGATCAACTCTTTCATGGGTTCGAATTACCTACATATTTACTCTGAATTATGATGTTTCGGGATATTTATTTTACATGGAGGTATGAGTTCTACTTTTATTAGATAACGAAACAGAAATATCTTTAGGGATCTTATTCTGCTACTCACATTTCTAAAATAAAATATGGAAGAAGTCGTCTTTCACAAATTAAATTAATTTTGTGAAAGAAGACTTCTTAATTATATTTATTGGTATTTCTCCGTGCCCTCTATATTTTTGCAACTTTTTGAGTCGAGCTCCATATCATCCAGTGAATTTTTCAGTATCAATCTTTTGCACCTTCTTAAATCATAATTTGTCTAGGAGATCACATTAAACTATTTTGTTCTTATTACCAACAATTGTCGGTAGTCTTTTTCTTTCACAATTGACAGGGGCTAACCTAAAGTTGATAAGGTCTGTAAATTAGGGGAACCCGGGCTATAACTTCAATGTGTTTATGACGTAAATGGTAGATCATAAGAATATTTTCGACATTGTCAAGAATGAAATGATAATATTTATAAGTAAAACAGAGTGCCTAAGATCAATCATGCATCAATCGATCAACTTAAGTAATATATATTGTTATTTTTAGTATGAAAAAATAATTATAATATCTTATATTATTTAATAAAATATTTTAAAATAAAGTAGAAAAAAAATTAGAAATATAAAGTTTAAAACCTAATAAAAGACGGAAAATGGTAAACGATGTGTCTGCACACTTGGTTCTTAGCAAAAAAATATACGAGTACATATCCATAAATTACCTTATGGACACCCCAAAAAATACTTTAAAGGTTTTTTAATAGAGGCAACTGTAAAATAAAATTTCCAAAAAAAAAATCCGTTTTACCAACAAATATAATTCCGTTATCTTCAGATTCGAGATCCAATTTGCATTGCAGATCCATTTTCAATTTACAATCAAGCGAATGATGAATAAATTCAATACGCGCTGTCGGGGAATCTTTAAAAGTCACATAAGTATGGAATAATTATTGTTTGACCGTTCGAGTGCTGTACGAAGGTGCGATCAAAAAGTAAGAGGACTTTTCAAATTTGGCGGGCAACGTACTTTCGATTATCGATTTTTTTATTTTGTTATGTTGGTACACTCTTCCCGAACATCTGTACCAAGTTTCAAGTGTATAGCATTTT